>CAJPEV010004502.1:0-21645 GCA_905338385.1 Darwinula stevensoni | reverse complement strand
ATACACTCTTTCGTGCACTTACATCATTTTCACTTGAGAGAGATGGCAGGCTTTCATTTTGTTCCATTTTGAGTATCACCACCGGATCCATGATGGGACCAATGTGAACCATGCCATCGCAGTCATGTAAGTGAAGTGTTCCAAGGACACCGAGATTAAGGGAATCTCCTTCTTTATCCATCCGGACGTCCGAATGGATAGAGAAGGCAGGGGAAATACTCTTGCTGTTTCCGCGCCTTCTTTCACACTTGGAGTCTTTAGAGGGAAATGGTGCTGGATTCGAACGGGATTATCACTTTCTCTTCTTTCGGTCATCTATATTTCGAAGTTGTGATGAAAATCCAAGGGGCAAGCTTGTCTCGGCTCTGGGGTGAAAAGGGTGGGGGGTGGGGGCAGTGACTCACCCACCCCCCCACCGTTCCCCGAATGGGGGGCGAAAGCGAAAGCAAACACAGGTAACCTTGATTCAGGCAGGATGAAACGAGGATGACTTGGATCTCATCCCTGCTCCATCAGATTTTCAATAATATATTTTTTAAATACCCTGACTGTAACTGGGTGTGGTACGTAACTGAAAATAACCCTATAATACCTGTAATATCGCATCCATATAATATGTCCTTTACCATACCTTTACCATAGTAAAATTGATTGTCGTTCCTCTACTGCCTTTCAAGATCTTAATGGAGCAACTCGAAGGAAATGCTCGCTTAATTGGACTCTTGCGCTGATTTACATCGCCCGAAATCACCTTCAATGTTTCGCATTCAAATATTGCCAAGGTTTAAATGTTAATTGTCGCTCATACTCACGTTTCTGAGGTTTCAAGAGTGACGATCTCGCTGCATGAGACCAACCTCGCCCGTATGCGTCATTTCCTTCGAGACGAAGGAGATGAGTTCACGTTTCGGTACCTCTCCATCGCTGTCTTCTAGCAAGTTTTTTTTTTGACGATGAGAAGTGGTAGTGACTGGACCAAAGTCGGCCCCAACCATTCATTTATTTTTGACACGGTCACAATATGTATCTAAGGGCGTTAACCAATTACTTATCTTGATTGAAGTTATGCAGAAAACATTTATTTCGAAATAATATACTTAGATAACATTTACATAATTAACCGTTTAAATCCCACGGCCGAGTATACTCGCGATAGCTCCCTGGGCTCCTCAGGAAACGCCAGATTTAAAAGGTTAGCTCTCCCTATAGTGCAATGTCTTCCGTGAGACTTCTCTGAATATGAGGGTCTTATCAAATCTTCCGATGTCTGTCAGATGATGAAGTCGGTCGCACTGGGGACGCTGGCGGTCCTGGTGGTCGCCCTCGCCCAGGCCACGATCCAACCACACCTCGTTGCCCCGGAAATGGAGGAGTTCGTACGGGAACAGAACGAACGCGTCGGAGACGACCGGCACGTGTGGGCCTGCGATATCGACCTCATCGCTCTGCTCGTCGCGCACTGCGGCGAGAATCTCCGCGTCCGCAAGAAAGACGTCACTTGGGGTGAGTCTAAGCGATTCTCTGCCCGTCCAATCAGTTTTTTCGTTTCCCGCTTTCGAGGTGGACGGTGACGTGAACGTATCATTCAGAGTTAGACCTTCCGAATGAGTTTTGTGGGTTTTATGCCGTTTCGTAAGATTTCGTCCATTGCAATCAGCTTGCATGAGGAATGCCAGCGGCGAAATTCGGCGAAACTTTAGCTTCAGACTTGGAGACATCAGTTTCTCCGTCGGAAACAGATAGAGATATTCGTTCATTCGCTGGGTAATATGGGCTTTCTAGAAGAAGTTCATCTTTGGGTCTTGATAAAACTGTTAATTACCGTTTGTCCGAAAAAAAGGTTCATGGAATCTCGATCTCCTTAAGGTAACAGGTTGATCTATTTATGAATTTGATTAGGTGTAATATCCAGAAAAGCACACTGAATCTTCCGCCGTCCAATTGAATTTTCGTTTCAGTACATGTGAGGATTGAACCGAACGAATGGCACGACGTTTCACTGAAGCTCACGAGCCTAAAGCCATCGATTCGTTTCTGATTGCCGGATGAAGTCGTTCCTAATTGGTCGTTCCTGATCGGTGTGGATCTTCAAGTGGCCACCGCGTTTTTTTAAAGAAAATCTGGAAGGATCCCTCCACGTCTTAGACGCGTTCCTCATTCGGAAAAATGCATGACTTGGAAATTCCGCTTTCCTTCTCACATTTCTTCGAAGAAAAAATAAATAAACAAGAGTGTCGATGACTTCTTGATGTAAGAATGGAGAAGATGAATGCTATTTTGTGCATGAAGTGAAGTTTTTTGCAATTTACCGGCAAATGTCGACTAAGTTAATCTAATAATAAAAACGTAATTGAAGGCCTGGAGCATCAAGGGACACCGGCCACGAATCATCCGAAATACGAGACCCAAAGGTTACCATAAATAAGCTTCAATCGCTATCGGATGGACGGAGAACATCATGAATGCGACTCTTGTCTTCGCATCAGCAGTTGACGTTGATTGAGAGTTCCAAGTGTCGTGTGTCGAAGCCGGGAAACGTCTTTATTCATTGGCGTCTCATTTCCCATTGGCGTCGACAAAAAATGGATGTTCATGATTCAGTCTACATCATCAAATGCAGAATCTCATATTGACGTATACAGGTACAGATTGGCTCCAATTGGACCCCCAGGCAGTGGCTCCTTCCTGGCAAACCGACGGCAAAGGAATCGTGAAACGCCAAGACGATGGGCTTGCAAGCGCGTGCTGCTGGAAACCCTGCACGATCCGCGAGCTCAAGGAGTTCTGTTAGAGGCGGCCCAGTCGACCCCTGCCTGTCCCTGACACATCCTGCTATAGTCGTCGCCACCTTGTACCGGCATCGCCCTCCCTGGCAGGCATTTTTAAATGACCCTTATTTCATTTTTCCTTTGGTCGTTTCGATTCCATTTGCTGATTTGTTGCAGCTCTTCTTTGCACGCCTGCTGTGCCATCTGGACTGTCTAACCAAGCCCTAATGGTGAACTGGTAAATAAAGCTCTCTTGAAAACTCGACGTTACATATGGAATTCTTCCTTTTTTTACTATAAGAAAAGGGTCATTTTTATACATGTAAAATATGACATGACCAATTGTTGAATGCTCAGGGTTGAATCTCTGCCCTATTCGCTAGGAAAACAGAATATTTGAAAACGTCACCCACCAGAAAAAATGCTCCCAGGGAAATTGAGAAATTGACATTTTTCCTGAACTCCGTGTCTTAGTAGTCACGTTCATGCAAAGTTTCAGATTCCAATGTTCCTCTTTCTGACTGAAGCATAACAATTACTTGAAAGCATTTCCCTATAAATTTGTGCCCCCAGTGAATTTACCTCCAAAGTCTGAATATTTCTGAAATAAGCATCCCAATAGGTATACATGTTTCAAGTTTCAGGTTTCTACGATATTTAGAACAGGGTTAGATTAAGCGTCAGTCAGTCACGATTGTCTATATATAAGTGTAACGTGAAAACCAATATTTAATAAGTTTCCGTTTCTTCATCCTTAGAAGGGCGAGAATCATTAACCTTAAGCCTAGGCCTAACTAACAGGCTGCCTTTAGGGCACGCCAAGGCCTACCATTTTCTTTGCAAAATAATCTCAATTCTGGACTCATTGCTCCAATTAGGCCGATAAAGGTGAATCGTAGTCTTCGAGAAATCTGGTCGAGGACATGTAACGTTAGACGAATCTCAGCCTTATTCATACTACCACGAGCTATTTCAGAGAGGACGTTTAACGTTAGACCGATTGGAGAGGTGTTTCGCGCTTCATAAACCATTTCAGAGGCATATTTGGGGTTTCTGGAGCAATATCGAATAGGACTGAGAAGAGAATGCCTTCAAGAAGCATGCAATTCATGGTATTAATACAAAGCATTCTGATAATTCAGGGATGTCCAGATAACATTTCTTCATATTCCACCACATCGACCAATTAATGCTAATCGCCGCATCGTTTTCACCTAAAGCCATGAACTCAGCACAAGTGTCTCATACATTAAAAACTGAAAATCCAGACACTGATACGACAGTTTAGACAGTCTTTAATCTGGCATACTTTCGGCACGGTATCCGGCACCACTGGGGGACGGTACCGGAGCAAGCACTCTATGCCTACTTGAACGAAAGCTATTAATTTTTTTATTGTTGCAAAATGGAGCATCGGAAACAAAAACAAAAAACACTTTTCGTCATCTATGAGTCAATGTCTTTCTGATGGTTGGTCTTTTTCCTCCGAAACCCCCCCAGCAGCGGCTACTTGAGGGGGGGGGGGGTGGGGGGTGGGGGAGAAAAAAATGAAATTCACATCCTTCAAAAACAAGATTCGGTGTTCTCCACAACCCCGGGGAGATGGAGCTTCATATTTGCTTGAGCGATTCTGTGGTGAGAGAGGAAGAAATATGCTTCCTTTCGTTCCAGTTGATTCCCTCCGAAAGAAATATGAGGAGGCTGAATTTTGCTGAGGCTGAGTTGAAGAAAAGGAATAGGCACTACCAAAGCCGATTGATTAGATTCAGGGTGGCGCAAAAGTCGCGCCCTCATGGGGTTTCACTGTTGCTCTACATTAACTCTTGTTTCATTCTTTGGAGACAAGTGATGGTTGCAAAAGAAACAAAAGAAGAGGGTGGAGTTAGGATGTGTTCAAACATCATGGGCACAGCAATTCGAAGTGTTTTCAAGTTCATGGCAAACTATTTGAACATTTAGTGCAATTTACCTTCGTGGCACGACTTTTGCGCCACCCTGTATATAGGCGATCCTGAACGAGTGAAAGGGCAATCATTCGCCGAAGATGAGCCGATTTGGCTGAGAAGGATCCGAAAACCGGGCTGAGATGGAGCCAAAGTTGTCGTAATAGTGAGTCACTTCCCGGATTCTACCGAAATGAGTCCTCTGTCCCTTTGACACATTTCCCTAAGGTTTCCCGCATAGTGGGAAGTGGAAGGCAATTGAATTCCTTCGAACTTTTTTCTGAAGATCTAACCTAGCCCTGCGATAAATAAAGAAATACCTGCCCGGATGTCCGTGGGAGGATCCTTCTCCTTCCCACGATGAACAACGCGACCTTTTTCTCAATTCAAAGAAATTGAAAAATCTAATTTATCAAGTGTGCCTTGCCTCCTGCGGGAGGACAGACTCCCTTGCATTCCCATGTGATTCCGCTCCTGGATGCCTTAGCATTCGGAAGTGATGTGGCTAAGAATAATCTCAGCTCTTGGCGATAGGGGTATATCTGTAAAGAACTCTGGTAAGGGAGCAAAAAGATGCGTTCTTATCTGTCCAAGATGCGAAATGGCATAGATCCAGTTCATGTGGGCAAAAAAAAAGAGATTTTACTTGGATGCGGAATGCCTGAGTGAAATTTTTTCATGAAAGTCTTATATAATGAGAAAATGAAAGAAATTGCATGCTTGAATGGCAATCGATGTCGTCCGAGGAGCTCCAGTCTTTTCTCCACGAGGAAATCACGAACTTCCGGCGAATGAAGGAAAGTCGATGATCGAGGGAGCTCATCTTCCTTCACGTGTTCGTCTCGATGAGATGCATTGATCTCGGCCGTCAGCTGTGGGTGTGCCTCATTTTGCCTGCAATCCTGTCAGATCGAATCATGGAGCTGAATGGAAAATTCATTCGAATCCGTCGAGCTCACAGTATAAACTCCTTCGAAGGTCATTCAAGGTCTTTCAAGTTCTTTCAAGGATGGCGGACTGAAGTCTCCAAGCCAGATGGTCCCACCGCCGTTACGATTACAGGGGCCACTTTATTTTCATGAAATATCTCCGTCCTGTTTTCTCGTGCCCACTTCTTTTCAACGCATGAAGATCTCGGATGAGTGAGAAAGGTTTGTGCCCAGTTTGAGAAAATCCGATCAAGCGATTCAAACGCAATGAACTTTGAAAACTACAACGAAAAATCAACTATTGGTCCACGTTGGATGCATCTCTCGGTCCGCTCTTTCAGTAAATAACTTTTTTCATGCTTACCGTTGTTTATCTCTATCCCTTCGCGTTCAGGGCGTTCTTTTATGTGATCGATATCGCTTTCTGTGGGCCCAAAGCGTAATTTTCTAAGAGTGTCCTCCCAAAAGTTTTGCAACTGAGACATTAACATTTTCCAATGAGTGTGATTTTGATCCTGTGGATTCTCTTAAGTTCCAGAAGGTTTGTAAGCCAAATCAAAAAGTTTTTGAAACATCTATCTATCTAATATACAGGGTGGGGCAAAAGTCAGTTTACCGAAAGTGCATGATTGTAATATATTATTAAAGGCAATAAATAAACCAACTAAATGTAAATAAATAAATTCATTCAAAACATGTTCAAAGTGTGATCCATTATTCTCAAGACACAAAAGGCTCCTGTGAACCACAGATTGACAATTAGACGAACAGAGGTCTTTGTTGTTGCTTAGTTTCTGAAACTCTTCACGGATAAATGGCTTCATGGTTTCCAAATCTCGTGGTTTCTGCTGATACACCCTATCCTTGATGAGTCCCCACATAGCATAATTACATAGTGGCAAATCTGGCGATCGAGGTGGTGCCTATAGCGATGAGAGGGCCATTGAGTTTCAGGGCCGACGAATGAACTCGGGATTTCTTGCCGAAGAGTCCGTGGAAGTCTTCCATGGGTCGGCTAGTACATCTATATATTGATATACTTGCGTATATTGATATACTTGCGTATATTGATATACTTGCGTATATTGATATCCCTTGCGTCGCTCGTGATCACTCTCAAAGGACTGAATATTTTTTAAGCAGCTACGAAATAGCACGTCATTCTGCATTGAAATTCTGCATTTTGAGAAATGGACCCCTTCGACGAAACTGGGATGGACTCCTTTGTGGCAACGAACTGACGAATGGTCCAGTACTTCATCATGGAGGCTTGAAACCTCGATTCACGGCAGCAGGTGAGAGGCCCTGCGGCAGGCGATGATCCCTGACGATTACGACGGTAACTCTCGTCTCCCTGTCCATCCTGGAGAGAGCAAGACGAGAGGGAACCTACAATTTTCCGGGAAAGTTGCTTCTCCACCTCTTTCGCAAGGCCAAAATGTAATTTGAATATCTCAACGTATCATCCTCGGATGACGATAAAGATTAAGGTGAAAACTCCCAGTTCATATCTCGAAGTGTTTGGCCTGTAGAGCTGTCACACACACACAAAAACAAATTTCTCGGTCGCCCTAGCTAGCGGTCAATACCGTGCACGTTATACAGTATATTTCAGCTCCGGTTCAGCGCTTAAAAAAAAGGTCCGTTCAAACGTTAAATTCAACCTTTCGGAGTTTCGAGAGACAACTATGGCAACGAATCAGAGTTTCCTTCTGAATTCATGTTGCACATTTGAAGAACGGTGCCGTCTTTCCTTTTCGCCTCTTTGTCCTTTACACAAACTTTCCCGCTCCGTTTCAGTAGACGAACATGACTGGCGTACTGTTACGCTAATCAGAGAGGGGAAAGGAGGAATTACTGTTAATTCCTCCTGAAGTGTGAGAAGGAGTTGCGGGAATCTTTTACTATTCTGTTCTATTATTTCCTACACCTTCCTCCCCTTTTTACCACGAAGTGTTACGATGGAATGAAAGCATTTAGTTATTACATAATCCTTATAATAAAATACATTTCTATTGGGACCCTGTTAATCATGAGATTGTAGGATGAAGGAAATTGTTTTGACACTTATACGACATAGTTTTATATGATTAATTACCATTTTAAAAGGAAACAAGGAAAAATACATGATTTAGTCAATAATTATTGAGTGAGAATGATGACATTCTGTCATTGTGAGGATGGGACAACCCTGGAATCCGACTTGGGTAAGCACAGAAACCAAACTCGTAAAGAGACATTAAGGAAGTCACAAGGTCCTGAATACTTAAAATAGGTTGAGCAAGACCGACCTACAAATTAGCCAATGGGTTTATAAGTTGTCCTAGTCCCTTATGCAAACCGAATCCCGGATTTTGAGGCAGGTGGCCTGGCTCCTCCCATAGGTACCGTGGATATAGGCTGGGAACTTGCATGCCGGAGTCAGTCGCTATTTGGAAGGTACCATTTTGACCTAACCGGATCCGGAGCTGACACCAGGACTGCTACCATTCGTCAAGTTAGCGCTGTTCACTTGGTTTTGAAAGGAAATGTGGCCCTATAAGAGAGAGGGAGAGAGAAATGATTAGGATAAAATATATTCATTTAGATTCTGAGTTTGAGTTTGTCTCGTCGGATCCTTCTCCCATTTGTTTTTATTTTGATATTGTTTAGAGTGGTATCTTCTAAAAGAGATTCTGGACTTATATTAGGACTGAAGGAATTATTGTTGTTGAATTCATTCATACGAATAGATCAGTATTGTTCATATAAGTAATTATTTTCTTATTCTTTAATAAACTTATGTACTTTGCTTAAAGAACACGAGACATCCATTTTTCCGGAACTTCTGACTGGTCGGACCTGTCTTACCACTTGAATCCGCGACAGGGTAAGGGATAACATTTTTAAAAGAAATATAATTATTAACTTATGAAATTAGGTCCAGCAGTAAGCGATATTGTTTCCTTGTTACGCCGCAATCTCAAGGTTTTCGAGTCGGCTTTCGAAACATTTCAAAGAAGACGGGTCACGTTAGACCGATTACGAGCCCATTTCATGTTACAGTAACCATTTCAGTGAAGAAGTATAAACTGAAGTTTATTTGGAGTTCTCTCACCATTCCGACTCGGAGAACTGTGGAATCACTGCCTTTGATATTCAAATGCATGTTCGATGGCATCCTATTGATTCCGGAATGATCGAGCAAGGCATGTTCTTTTCCCAAAACATGGATCGGCCGCTGCTAATCATTGTTTCTAATTCGCCTCGTTCCGTGACATCAGCACAAAAGTAGAATTCGTAACAAATATATACACAATACAAAGGACTCAGTCACAGAGGAAATTAAGGGCAGTCATGAATATGCCATAAACCCAGCACGAACTCTGGCAACCTTGTGGGACGTTACTGGAGCCCGCACGATGAGTTTAAATAAAATAGAGCTAATTTCATTTTTCAGTTCAAAATGGCACATCACTGAGAACGGAAAGAACTCGTACCTCGCCATAGAAATCCGTACCTTCAGTGGCAAATGGACTTACCCTAAGTGGCTAGTCAAAGGGCCAAATTCCGTTTCGTCAATATATCAAATGGTAGATAGATTTGAATTTTATTTAATTAAATAGTAATTCTCAAGGGGAATTTTGAACTATTTAAAATAAAATTAGGTCCTAAACGACTCGATTTCGACCCTGTTGGTTTAAGGAATTCTCATGCTCAAGTTATGATAGGTATTACCTAAATTATGATAGGTACACACCATTTTCTGAGGGCCACTATTGATTCGGCACTGTGTGGATTTCGCCGATCATTTGCTTCTGCCATTCCTTGAGCACATGTTCCAACATTTGCAACGTTTGGGTCAAAATCGGAAGAGCACTTGGTATTAACATGAACTTGAAGCCAGTTCTTCTCCCAAGTGAATGAGGTTTCACGAACAAGTGCAATTGGTTTCGACAATATTTTTCGTAATCTTAATGGGAATGTCTATAAACTGCACAATTTCAAATTGTCACAGGATGCTATTTCTGAACATCTATACAATCATCATCCATCTTAAATCAGCCAGAGGCAGGAGCATAACCCCCTCCGATATCGACGAAAAATTTTCGTGTGGAACTCCTCATGGCCCAAAGTAAGAATACAAAGTTTTGGCTTTGGGTATGGAGTCATTTTGGCACAATAAATCGTTATATTTTGTGAAATTTCGAAAAAAGGGCACCTCTTCATGCTCATGTGAGCCGAAAACTTTTCGGCCTAAATTCCATTGTTCTTTAAAATGACTTTCGAAGTTACTTCATAAACTTATTTCCTCGAGGCATGCATGAAATGAAGCTATGTCAAATTTTCCTAATTTTGGTATATTCAGAAATTTGCAAAACGTCAACATCTTCATAAAACCCAATAATCATGCATGTTTTTGGAGTCAGCGGGAAAAGATCTAGTGATATGTGTTCCATGTTTGTCCAAACCAATCCCACATAAGGAGATGCGGTAGCTCGAAATAGGAAAAAATCGCAAATTTCGCCAAAAAAGTAGTTTTCAATTATAAGGTGCCATTTTCTGTGCAGTTCAACAAACTTGGAAAACTTTCAGAATGTCTGTCATTTACTTGAGTAAAAGATGAGAGCAATTTCGAAGTTCATGTTTTTTTGAGGCATGTCACACATTTTATTCAGACTCCACTTCACAATTTCTACCATTGTTTTTAGGGCAAAAGAACGTGGAGTTTTCATTACCAGTTCTTTAAAAAAAATTTTCTCACAACTACAATCAATGGAAAAATTTTGGTCTTAAAAACAACGGCTGAAATTGTGAGCTTGGGTTCTCTACCAATGTTTCTTCTGTCACCCGACATGTATTCCATGCGTCTTCTGATGGTATCGTTTGAAAGCGGCACTCCTGGCCACCTCTTTCACAGCGTCAGGTCGTACCATAGCATGTACAATATCTTGGCACGCTGGTAGAATAAGCGTTTCCCTGATGGTGTGTGGCATTTTTGTTTTGACAATTAACCTAGCAACAATATAGTTGGCATCTTGCGCCTGTCGGAAGTACTTGTAACACACGCGCGTGCACCCACAGGATGATACAAGTTTGCTCACTACACTTGCCACTTGTGGCGACTGTAATCTAATTTCTCATGGGCGAGCACGTGAATTGAGAAGCTGCTGAACTAAAGATCGTTCGTGGGTGGTATAGTCTCTTCACCGGAAAAAGACAAGTTTGGTTTAGGAAAAAATATTTGATGGAGGGTGAAAGGCAGAAGTCAAAGAAGGATGTGCATATCTAGCCTCCGGGATACCATTGGGAAGTAAAGATTTCATGACTTGTGTTGTCAAAGACAGCACTTTTCAGTTGAGAGAGATCCTTTGGGATCGTCATGAGTTCATGTTTGTAGCGAGTTTGAGTAGCTATATATTATATGCATGTTAGATTAATGAAGGGCGAAAATAATCGTCAAATAACGTTACTCCCATAATATTCGAATGTCATGCATCAGATCATGCATTTATCAGTGGAAAAAAAGTTTATTAACCATGAATTGGCTATTTTCTACAATGAATGAGTGCATTTTTTTTTACCCATCCGACCTGACTGGGGCCGCTCTTCTAACTCCTCAGTTTGTCTTGGTTGGTCCGAGATCCTTCGAAACACTTTGGGTGATCAGGCTTTTCGAGGGGGGACCTGCATCGGCCAGACCATTCTGGTCTTCTTCTCCCTTTTCTGCGAGTATCAGAGAAACGTAGGCAGTGTGGGGCGAAAAAGACAATAAACAAAATCAGTAAATCTCAGGATAACTAAAAATAATTCCCACTAAGTTTGTCATGAATACTACTGGGATTATTCCCATTTTAGTGGGAAAGGTTTATCAGAATTCGTAATTCACATCAATGCTATCGTGGCATCACGATTGTGGCATCGTCTGTGTTGCGTCTGCATCCAGAAAATCCTTACAAAACGTCCACTGCCATGTGGATTTTGAGGTAGGTGGATTTCATCTTACGCGTATATCCACCTGTTTCAATAATGTTGGGGTCGAATAAATAAGTTATACTTCTTTTTATAGCAAAAATCTGGTAGCTGGTTATCACTTGATTTGAAATAGTGAATTTTGAAGATATTAGTTCGTTTGAAAGGGTCAGCTATAGGGTTCGCCAAAAAAAATCAGCTCAATATGTATCTATAAAATCAATATTGTGCAATTGATTGAATTTACCGTTTAAAACCGTTTCGTAAGATGTCTTCCAATAGCTGTTAAAATTGCATGCGCCCATGACTACCTCTTCTTCAGTTATGGCAGTTTTGGCTAGAATAGTCACCATTCTGAATGAGCAGTCATGCGATTCGGAAGCTCCGAGTACACTTTTGACATTCGCCAGTAAAAAAATCACTACCAATGGATTGGTCGTCGTGAGAATTTAAAGTGAATTTTCATTGGGACGTTTTTTTTCTGATGAAAATTTAATTCACGTGCATGGATTAGGCATTCCCAAGCAACTTTTATTGAAGGTACTGGTGGGACACCTGCGAGAGCAAAGTCTTTCTATGTTTCCTCTCTTTTTGCGTTGTGACGTCCCAGGATAGGTAAATTGCCAGCCTGATTCCACATGGAACCTGCATGCTATATGTTGAACATTTATAGTTCATTCCATTGACCTGCCTCGTCATATGGAGTAGTATTTTTAAAGCTTTTTCGTACTCTCTTACCTTCTAGTGCTAGCACTAGAAAGTTTCGGAACACTTGGGATTGTCTGGAACTTCAGGCACATGAATGACATTTTCATTTCTCATTTTTTCATGTCTGCAGTTGCAAGCAATATCTAGTAAATCGTTTACAGTGCGTCCGAAAGAGCAAAGACAGTTCTTTTAACTGAATGAAAATTGTATTTAATTTCTTCATTTTCAGATATCCCTACTATAGTTGGAGGGAGTTCCTATAATCCATTGCAGGGCTTACTCCTATTGGTATGAATTTTAATTGCATTATAACTATTTAGAAATAAATTTTCTTCCTAATTCATGAAGCAATATCGTTCGAACCTTTTTACAAAAGCTATGCTTCTGAAGGTATCAAAGAATCTCAAGTGAAGATTGATAAGGAAACGAATGGTAGAATCATGGCTTCCATTTTGAAAGACTTCTGTTGTGACACAATCGGAAATTTCTTTTCCACATACTAGGGGTGATCAAAAAGTTCCGGGACGGAATTTTTAATGACGCTGTGGTGACTCTTTCCGACTACTGATGGTTATAGTCTTCAAACTAGTCCTCTTAGGCATCTACTGAAATTTTCATGCGCTTCTGAAGCCGCTGTTAACATTGCTGATACTTTTCTTTAACACGTTGACCACCACGGCTATATTGACCAGGTGACTTTCTTGAGCAAAAGTCATATTTATATTCCTAGGAGACTCCTTAACAACATACTTCGATGATCCCATACTATTGACAATTTTAAGTGATGTTTTGCTGACTTTTTAGTGAGCTGCACCGGTGTGACTCATGGCGTGAGAAGTGCAATCAGGTTTATCAAGCCAGGTGGGCCACTGGTGGGCCTCAAGTTTTTTACACCAAATGCGGCCGTTCTGTAAGTTTACCTCGTTTGAATTGAATTTCGCGCGCGGTGTCTCTGACGCTGCCTGTTTCGCAGCTGTCTATGACGTCACGCGTTAGAGTACTTCCCCGGATTGTAGAACCACCGATCGTGCGATAGGAAGCATTTTCTGAAGGTTTTGCGCTGGTTTTTATAAATTTGGACAAATTGTATTGCTTCTCTTCCCTTATGAAAATGTCTTATAGGATTCCTATATATTCGTTTAGGAATATATAGGAATCCTATAGGAATCCTATAGGAACCTAAAGGAATCCAATAGGATCCTATATGCCCTATAGAGTTCAGTTTGGGACCTATAGAACCTATAGGGTTCCCCATAAGGCCTATAGGTTCCCTATAGGACCCAAAGGGTTCTGTTTAGGACCCGTAGGGTTCACAAGAGAGTTTTGTATGTCCCCTAATGTCTCGCCTTGCCTCATTGTAGCAATGAATTAACTTTGACAGTTCCTTATTTGTCATCCCCATTTTCCAGATATAATCATGGAGTCCCTGAAGAAATATGCCCTTATTCCTTTTGAAAGTCACGTACGAAACTGAGAAGACTCTATCCTGATAGAGTTTTAGTAAAGAAACATGCTCGCAGGTTCTGTCTTCTATTTCCTTAGGTGGATAGAAGAATACCACTTCTTTCTGCCAAAGGAAATAGATGTGGAATCCAGCGGCACGTGGGGCGGGGCCATAAATTATGCAGAACCCCGTAGTACTGGTATTAATAATGGATGTATCCCTACCATAGAAAGACCCCTAATCGGTTTTTTTATTTACACCGAAATCCTGCGCCAATATTATCCCCAGTCGCCTTATCCGTCGTAATGCCTGGGTTTCGGAACACAAAATTTTCTCCCTGAATCCTATAGGTCAGGAGACCTATAAGACCCTATAGGGATCCTATAGGATCCTAAAGATCCTATAGGTTTTTCGTGTTTGAAAAACATATAGGAAAATCTATAGGTTTTCTATAAGAAATAACTATAGGTTTCCTATAGGACATTTCCGTAAGGGTTGCAATCAGTGAAATCGGAAGGATGGATCAGGGACCTGTTTCATGGAATTTACAAGTTCCATAAGTTACAATTAATTACAAGGGTCGTGTTGTAGTCATGTGAAGGGTCAGCAGTGCCAGCAGGATTTGTTGAAAAAGAGCCGACCACTGCAAGTAATTGTAACTTGAAATTTGTAAAACTTGTAAATTCCATGAAACAGGCCCCAGGAAAGACGGGATAAAGAAATAACGAAGAAAATATTAAAATGATGGATTTGATTTCTTTGTAAGTCTACTTTATGCGTAAAAGAACCCTTCGCCATGACCAAGAAGCTGACTTCCCTACGCCATGAGGATTATCGGTAGGCCTCACTTCATTTAATTTCAGAACACCCTGTAATGGTAAACGTAGTTGAGGAAAGATCAGCCCATGAACATAGTTCATTTTTTTGCCCCATGACCTCACAAAACCATTCCAGCACTAAGGCTAACGGGTGAAGCACGATGCGCAACAAAAGAAAAGAGGTGGGGTGCACCGGTGCTCCCCATGGCGGTCAACCTGTTAAATCACCCTCGTTTCAGCGAACCCTTCTGCTTAAGGAGCAAGAAGATATTACTAGAAGCAAATTCGGGTGCATTAGATTGCTTATGATGCATGGGGATTGGTAGGTAGTACAATCATAGGTTAGAAACCGATGAAACTGAAAAGATGAAGGAAATTTCACGACATTTAAATTATCGTTACGAACGTTTCACGGACGCTGCTGGTGATTCCAAAAGGCAAGAGTGAAAAATGATTCTTGCGGCTGAAGAAACCTCGAAAAACGTGTGCAGATGCTGAAGAGGAATACTTTGATGGAAATACCCATCAGAAGTCAGAAAGATGCACCGCAGCGTCGAGAAAAATTCAGTTCCGGAAATATTCATCACTCCTCGTACATAGGTGCTGGCAAGCTTCCGACTCTCCCACTGTTTCCATACTATTTTTTTACTACCAAAGAAGCACTGGAACGTTTAACGAATGTTCATCGAAAGTTTCTATAAATGTGTTGGCAACGTTCCAAGAACGACATGGACAACGTTCTTTGAGTAAACACATGTCCGGGCGATCAAAAACAGTTGAAATTATGCGCTCCCTGAACGTTAAACCAGGACGTAAATTGAATTTTCCCAAGTAGCATCAACAGGTCATATTCTTACTAAATGAAGCTCTGCTCACGTGATAGCGCAGAAATCGCGAGTTGGTGGGATTCAGTAACTGAATTTAATTTGAACTGACTGCTCAAAGAAGAAGGAAAAAGCTACTACCTTCTTCAGAATGGACCAGATGTTCTCCAGAACGCGGTCGCCAGAAAAAGGTACTTCCAGGATCTCCTTGCATAAGTATAAAATCCTGCGTTCCTCCTCCAGGCGATCGATTCGATACTGGAACCCGTCCAGAGATTTCTCTTTCTCCTTGTCGATCATCCAATCGACGTAGTCCTCGAGAGTGTTTGGATCAGGATTGAGGCAGATTTCCTTCAGTCTGGATGCGGTCTTACGCACCTGGCTTATGCAGTCACGTATTTCCTGTTCACTCCTCTCAATTTCTTCAATCCCGTTGTCGTCGTATTTGGTCCTCATTTCGTAGCGCTTGGGTTCCAGTTTGTGGCTTTTCCGGGAGCAGCTGCATGTACGACATGTTCCCTTTCCCTGCTCATTTTTCATGCATTTGCTGTTCTTAAGTTCACTTGAATTGGATATGCTTGATGGGTATTCACACGTGATCTGGCAATTCGAGCAGTTGATGGCATTCCCCTTCGCCAGTACTACTTTTTTTGGTACCTAGATTAAACTCATGTTCTGAATCACCCTTTTCTCCTTCTTAAGTCGGCAGTTTTATGATGATCACTCACCTTGAATGCACCTGCGCATAACGTCGTTTTTAGCACCTGAGGAAAAAGAACAATGAAAAGAAAAAAACATGACTATGCTCACTGTTTGGAAGTTTCCTCAGACATTTTCTCAAGTTCTCCGCCAGACACTTTCTTTCCCTGAGTACTTCTATCGTGCGGTCAAGTCCTACGGGCTCCATTCCTCCGAAAAATTCCAGGAACGCCTGGTTACTATCTCGCCCCAATTTCCAGAACATTTCCATCTGGTCGTCCGAGTTACTCTTGAACAAGACGGAGTTGTTGAAGGTGTAATAGCTCTGATAGAAGATCTCTGCTGCCTTGACGGCGTTGATGACCGTCGGTTCGTATGCATCACAATTGTTTATGAAGAGGATAAGTTTGTTCTTATCGTCAATCCCGAATAACTGGGTAATGGCATGAAACATGTACCTATGAACGTTTGTAAGGCACTTAATGGTGGAGGGCAGCACAAACGCCACGACGTTGATGGAGTTCAAGTTGCACAGTGAAGATAGCTCAAAGAACTCCTGTATCTGTAGGAAAGTATATCATTAATGCATTTGTTTTTTTAATTAGGAAAGTTGCTTCGATATGACATGATTCCAGAGGAAGTTGGAAGAACTACTTGAGAAGTCTTAGAAATTGGTCATAGGACGGAAACATCCATGCAGTACATGTATAACACCGACATGACAGTGATACAGCAATACAACAAGTTTAAATTAGGGATTGCATTTAATCTCACCACCTCAGTACATGCTGCATATTAGAGCTCCCTTCCGGTTTATTGAAACATAGGTTGCATCAACTTCAAAGGTGTGACACCCGGTGTTGATTTTCATTGAACAAAGACAATACCCGTCGTCCCGAACTTTACACGTCTGCAGACTGTGTACCATATTAGTTATCGATAGGAAGTTAACAGGCTTTTACATGGAATATTTGCAGGTAACGTAAAAAAAAATTCATGGAAATTGGTAGTAAAATACCTAGGTAACAATTTTCCTCCCGCGCGATTTTAACCCTTTGAGCGCCGAATTTTCTGGACCCTTTCTCAAATTGTCCAGAGGGTTAAAAAAAAAAAAGTATGAAAAGGTTAAAAACGCGCCTGACCTCAATGAAAGAAATGTTTGATGTGTCCTCCTCGGATTGTGTCCTCGACGACCTCCCACCAAGGCAGCACGCTGGCAAACGCACTGGCTCACATGCTCATTTGACGACTTGCACGGGAAGAACTCTTACACATGTTCTTAGAAGGGAATTTCGTTGAAATTTTTCTCGCTGAAATTTCAACCTATTGGTAACCTATAGGACACAAAGAGTTCTGTATAGGACCCGTAGGTTTCCCTATAAGACCTCTAGGGTTCCCTATAGGACCTGTATATAACCTGTATATAACCCTGTAGGCCTTATAGGGCCTATAGGGTTCCCTATAGTTCCCATGCATGAGATTGATTTCTGAGTCGATTTTCGGCTCAAATCTTGATTTTTCCTTTTCGTTCTTCAATCATCAATAGCTGTGAGGTGAACTTCTTTTACAATGAACCGCATTATCCTTTGCAAATATGCGCCTTTCATTTCCTTTCTTCATCTGCTTCCATTGTAGTGTGTCCTCCAAAATTTGAAAAGTTATTTGACCTTTATTTTAATACTCTTTCTCTTAATGGTGCAGCCTCTGTAATTGAATCATTATAATTACAAATTGTATGTTTTGACATTAAGGATGCCATCAATAAGTGCCCTCCAATACGTTTTGATTTTCAGGTTTAATTTATTATCAGTTTCACAGATATAATTTAGATACTTGCAGCCATAGTAAAAAAAAATACCCCAAAAAAATTGCAAGAAATAAAATGTTTCCCGAAAGTTGCTTAATGGTTCCCCACTGTCCTCCGTCTCGATAAACCGAATTTACAAGGAAGATGTCTCCTACAGGAAAAGCAACAAAATACCCAAATAATACAGGGTGATTCTTTCGTGTTAGTACCCTAAAAAACGTGAATAACTCAGGCAAGGCTTGACGGATTTTATTGATGTTAACCAGAAACATACCTTGGTTCATGAGAAACAGGAAAGGCCTACAGAAGATGCTGGAAGTGTCCACCACCCACCTCCAGACACTTGCGCACCCGGCGCTCCATGTTTTCGAAAGTTCTCTGCAAAGTGCCGGCGTCCACGGCAGCGATTTCGCGTTTAATGTGCGCTGACTTTCGGAGGGGCTGCGAGGCAGACGGATGACGTGCCTTTCGGGAGCGGCTGGCAGCCAGACGGATGACGTGCCTTTCCGACGCCCTCATCGAGTTATCGGACGAAGCACTGTCATGTTATGCACATCAATTTAAATGTCAGGAACTGGAGAATATTTCTGTATTTGTTTTATAGGGGAAATTTGATCATAGTCTGAGTTATTAACGTTTTTTAGGGTACTAAAACGAAAGAATCACCCTGTATGTTGAATCCATATAATAAAACATACTGTGATCTGGATTGTATGAGTATATCCTTCTTTTTTGTAGCTTGAAGGCGATCAAAGAAGGTGGTGGGAAGGTCTCCTTAAGTGCGTCTGAAGGAGGAGGAGGGACTGATTTCGTGGGCCTAGGCTTAACCTACTAGTACAGATGGATGCACTTACAATCTCCCTTTTTAAATTGGTTAGATGCTAGGATTCATTAAAAGTATAAACTGGAGATTTCATTAAAGTTCTGGAACGCGGGCTAATTTTGACGAAGTTCGAAACATAGATCAACTAATATTTGGAGAGGTTTTGAACATGAGGTTGTTTTCATATAGCACATTCACCTCCGGTGACGGGTGACCACGGTTCGAAACCCAACTGTGCTGGGTCCCTTTCTTCCGACTCTCCGGCCCCTCCGTTCTCAGGATTGGAGACCCCCAAGCACATAGTATAGCCTTCTATGCATGTGAAACGTTATATAATGCAGGTGATGGAAGCTAAACCAGGGCTTTGCTTCCGCGAAATCACCATGAAGTGGAGTGGGGCGCGGGACTTCTATTTGCGAATGAAAACGAATGTATGCCCCACGTAATTAAGAGCAACGTGCCACGGTCGACGTCATCCTTGAGAGCATGAAACAAAGCAACCCCAGAAACAATCCCCAGATTCATCAAGGTGTTTTGACATTGACGGACCCGGTGGAACAGGAAAGACTTTCCTGTGCAACATGCTAATCCGCATCGTGAGGGGAGAAGGAAAAATCGTATTGCCTGTTGACTGGACTGGAATAACGGCAACTTTGTTGGAGGGAGGAATAACTCCCCATTACCGTTTTAAGCTTCCTGTGCCGATTGTAAGAAAAATTCAACTTGCAGCGTCTGTCCTCAAGGCCAAGAACTAAATAAATTGACGCCTTCCAGGCTCTTGATATGGGATGAAGCACCCTTGGTTCACCCATGAAGCAACTCTCTCGACAGAATGGTTCGCGACATTATAAATAGATAAATGCCTTTCGGCGGCAAACTCCTGGTTCTTGGTGGGGGCTTCAGAAAAGTTATTCACATATTTCGCAACGGCAAAGAGTACGCCATCCTTGCTGCTTGCCTCTTTGGCCATTATTCATGACCCTGAAACGTTCAATAAACATGAGAACGGAACGGGAGCAGAAGGAGTTCTCAGAAAGACTGTTGTCTGTTGGGGAAGGCCGCCTCTCGATTTTGAATTATATCTATGATTACGCTGTTGCGCTATCATGAAAAATGTAGTCGGCAAAAACATCGATCCTGCACACCTTGATTTAATATAAAACGCGACTATCATTTGCCCCAAGAATGAAGAGGTACTAAATGGAACGAGGAAGTTCTAATTCGAGTAGCAGGTGAATCCGAGATCTATTATCAATTATTATATATTATCGAAGATTATTGAAGATATCGAGATTATTATCTATTATCGAAATCTGTCGAATGTGTTGATCCCGAGGAGAAAAATTATAATCTAGTGGATTTTCTCAACAGTCTGACCCTATCTCGTATGCCATCTCATAAGTTGAAACTCAAATCTGCTGCTGTCATCAAGCTCCTTCGCAACCTCAAATAACGAATGACAAGAGGTATGCAACGGAACGCGCATGATCGTCCGTCGCATAATGAACAACCTCATCAATCCCGAAGTGATAATTGGAGGTGCGAAGGGGAAACGATTTCTCATACCGTGGATTGACCTAGCTCTTTCCGACACGAACCTGACCTTCACTCTAAAGCCCGCCAGTCGCTCCTAATTCGGCTGGCTTTCGCCATGATCATCAAGAAGGCGCACGGTGAAACCTTCCACCGAAGAGGGATTTTCCAACCTAAGCGAATGTTCAGCCATGGCCAGCTGTATGTGACTTTCTCACGAGTCCGATATTTTGACTGCGTCAAGATGAAGTTCCTCAACTCTTCTGACGGAGAAGGTTCACACTTAACAATGACTGTTGTCTAGTATAGGCACGAATCCGGCACGAATACATGGAGATCACATGTATCATCAATTCCTCCCAATATCTTCATGTTAGGTCATTTGACCGGGTACTGGTCCTATAGGAACATATTTTTCATTGAACAAAGACAATACCCGTCGTCCCGAACTTTACACGTCTGCAGACTGTGTACCATATTAGTTATCGATAGGAAGTTAACAGGCTTTTACATGGAATATTTGCAGGTAACGTAAAAAAAATTCATGGAAATTGGTAGTAAAATACCTAGGTAACAATTTTCCTCCCGCGCGATTTTAATCCTTTGAGCGCCGAATTTTCTGGACCCTTTCTCAAATTGTCCAGAGGGTTAAAAAAAAGTATGAAAGGATTAAAAACGCGCCTGATCTCAATGAAAGAAATGTTTGATGTGTCCTCCTCGGATTGTGTCCTCGACGACCTCCCGCCAAGGCAGCACGCTGGCAAACGCACTGGCTCACTTGCTCATTTGACGACTTGCACGGGAAGAACTCTTACACATGTTCTTAGAAGGGAATTTCGTTGTAATTTTTCTCGCTGAAATTTCAACCTATTAATGACCTATAGGACACAAAGAGTTCTGTATAGGACCCGTAGGTTTCCCTATAAGACCTCTAGGGTTCCCTATAGGGCCTATAGGGTTCCCTGTAGTGGCCTATACGAACCCTATAGGACCTAGAGGGTTCCCTATAGGTCTTATACGGAATCCCATAGGCCTATAGGGTTCGGTTTGAAGTTCTCCTATAGGCCACTGGATGGAAGTATTGGGTTATCGCATTTCTCAAAGGGCACAAAACTGCCCTCCCCTTACCCAAGGAATCATTTCTCACAAGAGAGTTTTGTACGCCCCGAAATGTCTCGCCTTGCCTCATTGTAGCAATGAATAAACATGAAAAATGAACAATGAAACAGTTCCTTATTTGGCATCCCCATTTTCCAGATATAATCATGGAGTCCCGTGCAGAAATATGCCCTTATTCCTTTTGCAAACCACGTACGAAATTGAGTAGACTCTATCCAAAATGAGCTTTAGGAAAGAGACGTGCTCGCAGGTTCTGTCTTCTATTTCCTTAGGTCGAG
>CAJPEV010004501.1:5157-21648 GCA_905338385.1 Darwinula stevensoni | reverse complement strand
ATCATCAGGAAGAGTTTTTCCATTAAAGCAACGAACTCCAGAGCAAGTCCATGCAGCGAGAGAATAGATTCAAAGCAAAATGATGCCCTGATCGACCCAATTTATTGCATATCAAGGCAGTGCCACCTGCAGGTGTGCACCTCATCAGCAATGGTTTTTCCAATAAAGCCACGAACTCCAGAGGAAGTCCATCTCGCACGAAAATCGATTCAAAGCATAACCATGCCCTAATCGAACCAATTCATTCCATTGCAAGGCAGTCCCACCTGCAGGTGACGACATCATCAGGAAGAGTTTTTCCATTAAAGCAACGAACTCCAGAGCAAGTCCATGCAGCGAGAGAATAGATTCAAAGCAAAATGATGCCCTGATCGACCCAATTTATTGCATATCAAGGCAGTGCCACCAGCAGGTGTGCACCTCATCAGCAAGAGTTTTTCCAAGAAAGCCACGAACTCCAGAGCAAGTCCATCACGCTAAAGAATAGATTCAACTCAAAATGATGCCCAAATCGAACCAATGCGCAGCATTGCAAGCCAGTCCCACCTGCAGGTGACGAAATCATCAGGAAAAGTTTTTCCATTAGAGCAACGAACTCGAGAGCAAGTCCATTTCGCGAGAGAATAGATTCAAAGCAGAATGATGCCCAAATCGAACCAATTCAAAGTATTATAAGGCAGTGCCACCTGCAGGAGGCCACCTTCTCTGCTAGAATTGTCCTATCGACTGCACCACTACGAGACCAAGTCCATCCAGCGAGAGAATCGATTCAAAGCAGAATGATGCCCTAATCGAACCAATGCGCAGCATTTCAAGCCAGTCCCACCTGCAGGTGACGACATCATCAGGAAGAGTTTTTCCATTAAAGCAACGAACTCGAGACCAAGTCCATCCAGCGAGAGAATCGATAAAAAAAAACCAGATTGATGACTAATTGGAACAAATTTATTGCATTGGAAGGCAGTGCCACCTGCGGGAGGCCACCTTCGCTGCTAGAATTTTCCTATCGACTGCATCACCACGAGACCAAGTCCATCCAGCGAGAGAATCGATTCAAAGCAGAATGATCCCCTAATCGAACCAATTCAAAGTATTATAAGGCAGTGCCAACTGCAGGTGGCCACCATTGCTGCTAGAATTTATGTATCGACACCACGAATTCGAGACCAAGTCCATCTAGTGGGAGAAGCGATTCAAAGCAGAATGATGCCCTAATCGAACCAATTCATTGTATTTCAAGGCAGTGCCACCTGCAGCTGGCGACCTCATTCTCTACTTTGTGCAGCAGTTCTCATTCCACAAATTCCACAAGGATGGCACGAAAGATGTCAAGATGTCATGTCCCAGAGATGATACCAGCCATATGGTAAGTGCTGCAAATGTTGGTACTGGGGGTTATCTCGGCATTTTGCAATTGTCAAAATCCTGTTTTCACTACTAGTCCCCTAGGCACTGGTAGATAAGTATTCCCAGATGGCAGGACTAATGTTAACTTTTGCTTGGAACATCTCAGATGGTTGGACTCATGTTGCTAATATGTGTGGGGCGTTAACAACACTGAAAATCATGTGAAATCTTGTGATTTTGCTAAGCTTTTGCCCATTCTGTTTTCTTCAACAATAGGCATTGTTTTATCTGGTCGTTGCATTCATTTTTGAGTCAGTTGTAAACCGTGATACATATGTGTGCTAAGATTACCCAGAGAGTGTCTATATGAGCAAATGTGCTGAGATTGCCAACATCTGATTCAACTTCACCTTTGACCCAGGCCTTCGGAAATGAAAGACCTGGGGCACTCGAGGTTTACAGTACAAGAAGGTTAAGGTAAAGGTATCACTAGACTCAATATGAACTAGGAAACTCCACGAAAACCAGCAAGCAAGGTAGAAGTGAAGTATTTGCTTAGGGTGCTGACATTCGCAGCTCTCACCCTATATGAATGATTTTGATGCAACATATTTCCATTCAGGCAAGGGTACATCAATCTTCATCCTTCATCTTTGGATCCTAACCATACCATAGCAGCAACTATTGTAAAACACTTCCTGTCTGAACTGGCAGCATTGCATCGAATTGGCAGGTACTCACATCTGAATTAACAGCTCTTCCTTTCTAGTAAGAGCCTGCTCATATAGCACAGTCCTCTCCTCTGTCTATCTTACACAAACCATGCTCATCCAGAAGTTGGGAGCCTGAAAATGTCCTCAGTGTTGCAGCACCTGCAATGAAGGGGGGAGGGGAGTTTGGAGGTCATAACCTCTCCAAGGTCCCCCTTGGGATACATTTTATACGTTTGAGTCTCAACGATATTTAAATTTGGCTACAAATACAGAGTGGTTTACAAATTTATCATGTGTCAACTCCCCCATTGAGATTTTCTGGGCATCTCAAGTCTTCTGTTCTTTATTAAGTTTTTTAAATTACACCCTCCCACCCCTCGCATTCCCAAACCAAAGCTCCAACCAACTCCAAAGACCAACTCTCCACTGTAAATGTGGGTCTAAAAGTTAAAATGCCCCATCCCATTCATGCTAATTAAAGAATTAAATTCAAGGTCTACCTCTTCTTGCAGGTTACATCTCATAACTAAGGTAACAACTTACAATTAAACAGTTCGAAACCCAGTCATATGACCAGGACAATGGGACATCTTTCAATTATCCAGTCGGCCAATTAGGCCAGTCCCCCCCCATTAACTCTTTTTCTTTAATAAATAAAAAATTCATGGGTGGAACCACCATCACCAGACCTTATGGGTTATGACTGGTGAAACACCAGTTGCCTCATTGACAATAAAAATGCAGACAAGAGAATAATAAACCACTCAGTCTCGTGACCAAAGCACAAGACCACAGATGAGAAATTCCACAAACTTCACACCCATTTGAGAGAAGTCCTGTTATCATCATCGTGGAGGAGTTCAACCAGCCTGAGTCCATACTTGTTCAAGGATTGTACAGCCTCAGTGAAGTCTCAATGCCACATCCAGTAATCAGTCATTCACCCAAGCCTGAACACTTTGAAATCTTTTACCCTTGTCAAGGAAGAGTTTTAAGAGACCTCTCCATCCTGAATTTAGCAAGTAATCATTTGCATAACTCTCCTGCTGAGGTATTGAGTGAGGCACATTCCAATAGGAGAGGCACACAGTTGAGAGAATCAATTTGGGACTGAGAGGTTACCAAAGATTCTTTCTTGAAAGAGGTCAGAGTTCAGACTATGCAGGTATCTGGAATGATTTAAGCCATTGAGCAGGGAGTTCTTCTGACTGGCCATGCCCCCAGGGGAGAGTTTCTTTGCAGATGGGCTCCAGCTCAGAATTTCTTACTTCCAATGTGTGAAGCAGCATCTTCTTACATCATCAAATAAAAGTAAATTACCTTAGTATTAAATCACATTCCTAAAATTTAAGAATACATACAATACATTGAATTCCATATGTATCATAATTTTCACTTCTCTACAGTAGGAAATTGCTGAAACCATCAGAATGTCTATGCAGATGACACTGCCCCCCACCCCCTAAGAAATGACATGAAATTGAAGAAATGTTCTGAGTCAAATCTGATAAAACATAAAAGAGGTGAAATACAGAATAAGTAATTAAGTTATTCCTCTTTTCCTTCTCATTTCTTGTAAGGGAGTTCATCATGTAATGCCTCCTTGTACAAACTGCTTCTCATCCACCAACACCTTACAAATGAGACTTTAGTCATCAGTTTATTGCCAGTTCCTAGGCTTTCCAGATTTGTCATTGAAAATTGAGAGTACACCTCATCTGCTTAATTTTTTTAATGGAATGGGCATCTGTCAGTTAGAGAGTCACAATGAAAACCCTCTTTCAGGAACAACCCCAAAGTTAGTATTTAAATTTTCCTCTGTTGCTTTCTGTACTACCTTGAATATAGCAGTACTGAATAAGGTGAGTCATATTCAGGAACCTACAAATTTAAGCTCAAACTGATGACACCTGTACAAATGTGGCAATTTGAATTTGAAGATGCAGGACATACCAGTACAGCCACACTCTTGCGGGACTATGCCTCATTCAAGTCTCAATGCCACATCCAGTAATCAGTCACTCACCCAAGCCTGAACACTTTGAAATCTTTTACCCTTGTCAAGGAAGAGTTTTAAGAGACCTCTCCATCCTGAATTTAGCAGGTAATCATTTGCATAACTCTCCCACTGAGGTATTGAGTGAGGCACACTCCAGTAGGAGAGGCACACAGTTGAGAGAATCAATTTGGAACTGAGAGGTTACCCAAGATTCTTTCTTAAGAGAGATCAGAGTTCAGACTATGCAGATATAACTCATGGAATGAGTTAACCCATTGAGCAGTGAGTTTTCTTGCAGATGTGCTCTAGCTCGGAATTTCTTACTTTTATGAACATGAACAGTTTTAATCTCAGAAATATGTCGAAATAGCTTAAATTCAACATTAGTAATTTTGGGTAATCAGTAGTGCTTCAGGGTGTGGTATTATTATTTTTAAACAATAATGAAATGTTAGAAATATAATGTAATAATTAACTTATATTTTTAATTTTCTTACCACTTAGACATGAAAAACAGCCAAAAAAGCAATAAGTAAATGGAAGTAGCTTTTCACCAACTAGATTCTTTCTTCCAATGTGTGAAACAGCAGCTTATTTAATCTTCAAATGAAAGTATATTACCTTAGATAATTTAGTGTAAGGATTAATTTAAGTTTTATTCTATACATTGAATTCCATATGTAGCATGATTTTCACTTCTCCACAGTAGGAAATTGTTGTAACCATTGGAATGTCTATGCAGATGACACTGCCTACCCCCCCACCCCCTAAGAAATGACACGAAATCAAAGTAAAGTTCTGATACGGAATTGATAAAATGTAAAAGAGGTGAAATATGGAAGAAGCAATTGACTTAATCCTCTTTTCCTTCTCATTTCCTGTAAGGGAGTTTGTCATGTAATGCCTCCTGGTACAAACTGCATCTCATCCACCAACACCTTACAAATGAGACTTTAGTCATCAGTCTATTGCCAGTTCCTAGGCTTTCCAGATTTGTCATTGAAAATTGAGAGTACACCTCATCTGCTTAATTTTTTTTAATGGAATGGGCATCTGTCAGTTAGAGAGTCCCACTGAAAACCCTCTTTCACGAACAACCCCAAAGTTAGTATTTAATTTTTCCTCTGTTGCTTTCTGTACTACCTTGAATATAGCAGTACTGAATAAGGTGAGTCATATTCAGGAACCTACATATTTTAGCTCAAACTGATGACACCTGTACAAATGTAGCAATTTGAATTTGAAGATGCAGGACATACCAGTACAGCCACACTCTTGCGGGACTAGGAGCTCACGGTCGTACCAGTACGGCCAAACTGCTCAATGTGTTAATGACTGATTAATGGACCTAGACAACTCTTAAGTTATTCTATCTCGAGAGGGTTCTGTGGACACCTAAGTTCCTTCCCACAAGAGGACGGACAGTACTGTTCAGCACAGCTTCCTTCAGCTGAGTCTGAGGCATGGGGAATTTCTCATGTTATAACACAATGGTCTGGGTACCAGGCTCACTCTTCTCTGCTTCACTTGCTCCAAATCCCAAACTAGCCAAAGATCAACTAACAAAAGTCCAGTAAAGTAGGCTCCTCTACTAAGGGTACTGAGACTGAGCAATCCTAGCTAGCATATAGTACACATGGCTTCATGAACTGTCAAACCCCAACAGATGATCCTTGATGTACTGTCTGCTGTACAGAGAAGTAAGGGGAGTGGTCTCGTCTATAGTAAGTCTTGAAGTGATCAAAGAAAACGGTCCTGTGAAGGTCGACTACCCAGACTGTCTCTTGAAGGGGCTCTGAGACTTAAAACTTGTGGTTGAGACATCCTGCAATCATCCTAGTCTCAGGCAAACTGTATTCAATATCCTCATAGGTGAGTTGGATATGACTTGGACCAAACAGGACCAAGCTTCCCATAGTCCATGAGAAATGGATCTCATCCATGAGATAAACTGGAGAGACACTATCAATCAGACACTTGACTGCTCCATCTTTCCTTGCTACAACAAAGTTCCTTGTTGGACTCCATTCACCTAAAATAGAATTATCACACAAATCCAGGAAAAAGTTTCAGTATCAAGGCAATATCTGCACCAAATTTCTTTCAGCGGATAAGATAATAAGCAAACCCACCCTTCACATTGCCTGTCATAAACCCCTAGCAACATAGGTTGGCCAGGAGCAAAAAATCCTCCTTCCAATCAGAGCAGTTATTCCAACACCAGGCACACCCTTCTTCAATCACTGAGCATCAGTTCCAGTGGAGACACTCATCTCCATGAAGCCACCATCAACTACCCAATCTGCATTCTTTCTCTTCACACATCTCCAGTTGATCCAGCTCACCCAGTGAACTCATGTTCTGTCTCATGAGAACATGGGGGGGGGGGGAAAGGTAAGTAGTCAGTCAGATGGCAATTGGATGAATTTTTATATCCTCCTCCCTTCCCTTCAACCTATATCTCTACTTTAACATTTTGGAAGACAAGTTTTACATTGTGCACTAAATCTGATCTTTAAATTGAAATAAGCCTCCCCAATAATATGTTAACTACTACTGTAAGTGGAGCATTACATTTGAAGGGCAATATAAAATATTTAAAATGAAATAAATACAAAATTAAAAATTAAAAAATTAAAAGATACAAAAGGAAAGTAAATTCAGGATACAAATGGACACTGAATGACCTGGGTGGATAGTGACCTCAGCAAAACTTGGAGCAGACTGGACCATGACTGAACATTCACACTCAGTCATGGCCATTGGGGCAGGCAATGGTCGTATATAAAATACTTAGAAACATAAACCTACAATCACCATCTGATGGAAACAACCCGGATCTGTGCCAATTATGTGGTCCTTGCTCTCTTGGATGTATGTAGGATATCATGACCTACTTTGACAATGCCTGGTTACCTTCTCTCACCTCTGTCACCTGAGAGATAAAAATCCTACAAGTTCTCAGACAAGGTTCAGGATGGCTGAGTGAAGGGGAGACACCCCACAGCAGGGCTTCCCAACCCAGGGGTTGTTACCCCGTTTGGGGTTGCCTCAAATGGAGTCACAATGGTCCAATGGGCTCACACTTCCCCCAGGAAGAAGGAGGGTCAATCCCTAGCATCCAAGAAGTCACTGAAACAGAAGGCATTTCCACTTAGTGAAGTAAAACTGAAGTTGGCATCCTTCATTGCTTCATTCATTCAGGTCCATTTTGGCATCCCTGGTGAATTAGCACCCTGTGCATGTGGCACATGTCTAAGGCCAGCCCTAGATATGGGTTGGAGAGACCTTGTTCTCTCTTGCCAGTAACACTTTAAAGACCAATGATCTAACTATTTCATATATAATGGTCAGTATGATAAAAATTTCCATCGAAACACACTCACTTTTGGATACTTAACCCTACAGGGTTCAAGTATTTTGAATGCATCAGCACTGTCATTCAAGTTTTTTCTATCCTCCATCATTAGGCCAACAATAAGATAACTCAAGTGTGGAACCCAAAAGGTTAATGGTTATGGCCTCCTTGCACTCCATGGATGACACATATCCAATGGCATCCTGACAACCCCTGGACTCATGTAAGTGGGATCTGGATGATGCAAAATCTTCTACTTGTCCTGTTTCTTCTCCTCGTGCTTGGGGGTCTATGATATATCAAGCATTACACAAGTAAACACACTCTGCAGATCTGCCCCAAATGTCAAAACTTTAAGTGTAGATGAAAACACTCCTTTCATCAGGGAGCATGCCAAGTTACCAGCTTTATAGTTCAAGGTAACCACTAAGTGACCTTTACAATTTTGTTCCCACTCCCCTTTCCCTGCTGCTCTCTGGACCCTGATACTGTAAACCCCTAGCAAAAGGATTTAAAATTCCATATTCTCACTATTGTGCCTGAGTACAATGCAACAACAAAGGAAGAGCATTTTCCTTTTGAAGCCACATGTCCCTGAGAGAGGAATATATATTTGAAAGTCGAGTTCTTCAAGCAAAAGTGTGATTCAAGGGCTCTGCAGTGATTTGGGATTCAATGTAATCCTACTGTGGCGGAAGGGATAATGAATTATATCCCCCTTTAGTCACTGTATTAGCCAAAGACAGTGATATTGTTGCAAAATAAATTGCTAAGTTGGACGACACGCGGAGTCATTCAAGGGGGGTTGCAATCCATCGAAAATCACTGTATATCACTGGGCTGAATGGGCCCATAACTAGCACAAACCTAACGTTAGGCCTACAAGTTCATCGGACACGTGTGAATGTCTCGTCCAGAGTCTCAAGGGTGAAATTTTGCACGTTCCCATATCAGGGTCCACAACGACTTTTTCTCACATCACACGCCTCACTTCGAACTACGTGGTGGAAAAGCAAAAACACAGACTCAAGTTGCCTCTCACACTTCAACACATGGACGACACGAAGATTGACACTCTCGGCAAGGAATTTGCCAAGCCTTCACGAAAAATTTAGAGCAAATGCAATCAGAGGCAAGCAATCTAATTTTCTTTTACTGACTGGAACACAACGTCCATAGAATCCATGAAGTTGGGATTTCGATATCTCAACCTTGGGGCAAAATCACAATGAATTTCCTGAGTTAGGGTTGAAGAAGTCGAAGAATTTCTTGAGGATCTCATGTCCATTCTAATAGAAACAAAAAATATGAATGAAAGAATTCTAAACTCATTGAAAGGGGGGGGGGGGGGGGGGCCCAAACCCGCCCCCCCCCCCCCTGCCNGGAATTCGCATTATTCAGCACAGAGTAGGCTACTGCAACGAAATGGAGAGTTAGGAACATAGTATATAGACCGGCATCGCGGAAGTTGAAGCCTCCGCCACGAGCGTAGAGGCCAGTACGGCATCTACCACCTACCATCTACGTTTCTACCTAAGATCCACGTCGAATTGACGTATCTGTGCCACACGGGTAAGCCTTAAAATGACGTCATCGGATGCTGGTGGCCTCAGCAGAGCAAGCTGAGCCGCTAGCAAAAAAGACACGCCCTAACACTCGTCATCTGATTGCTGTATTCATGTGTGTTGATGCATTTATGTGCCATGAGATGTCAGGATTGTTTGTTTCCCTTGTGCTCACTGGCGTTGCCTCGTAGTATATGCAGAGGCGTAGCGAGGGGGCGGCAAGGGGAGACAGTTGCCCCCGGGCGCAGGGCTGAGGGGGGCGCAAACTCAGGGACTAAAACTTTCGAGTTTTTTAGTTTCTTGCGCCCCCCTCAGCCCTGCGCCCGGGGGCAACTGTCCCCCCTTGGCCCCCCCCCCCCTCCCCCCTTGCTACGCCTCTGAGTTTATGGCGACACCATCTACCTTCATCATCGATTTTATTCTTTCTCTTCTAATCCCATATACTATATACGTAGATAAATATGCCAAAATAATTTGGGGAGAGCGAGGCTTTTTCTCATCCTTTTTTCCTTTTAACAAATCTCCCTTCTCGAGAAAATTTTTTAGGTCACTCATGAAATAGTCTTGGTGATGGAGCGAGAACTTTTGCACATAATATCATAGTGTCCCGGCTAAAGCAATTTTTATGATGTTTCCTTCAAAGTAGTCGCTGTTTGCGGGCGGAGGCATGCACGGGTCAAATTTTTCCGAACTCGATCGGCAAGAAAGAAGTCTTGGCTCCCTTGGCGCCCCACACGACCCGAAAGTCCATCGCCAACTGAGCTTTACGGTCAGGACCAGTAGATCGAGTCAGGCTGACCCGAAGCCCGTTTTAAGCCGATGATCTCCAGCACTCGGGGTATCGGTATAATCGGGCCCATCCGCTCCCCCTTCAGAGCTCTGAATTACTATTCTCTAATGCTGAGAGGTAATCTCGACTTTTCATCCCAAACCCTCGGGTGTTTCGAATTCGAATGGTGCGTCTCATTTGATTGCAATGGGATTGGTCGATTAGCCTTCATAAGGAGGACGTGAATGTTTCACGGGTAACAGGAAAGAACTAGGCCTACTTGCAAAGTCTAATTGGACCAGTGTAAAATATATTAAACTTCAAATCATATAAGTTAACTTGATCGCCCACAGACGCACTTGGGAACACACATACACTCATGCACACATGCAGAAACTTATGTCGTATCTGTGACTTCGTTTAGCTTGGACGTTGTCGTAAATCGCTAGAGGGTGAAAATGTCAAATTTGCGGTCCATGCGGGCCACACAGGGCCTTCGCCAAGGTTTTCATCATGGTCGATTTAGTCTTGTTTCATGAAGATAATAGAAGATTGAGTAATTCTTGGAAATTGTCGATGTCGAACGATCAATTGAAATTGCGATCTTGATGATATTGATTCTTTACGATCTTTGAGGAAAAAAATTGTAGAGGAACCATTCAGGCAAGATTCTCAGAGAATCTTAGCTTGGTTCTTAAGTTTTTCCCAAAAATATTAAAAACTGCTGCTGATAAATTTTGCCAATAAATAATTAAATTCTCGAATGCAAAGGAATACATTCACGAACTTTCACCGCTCACTCTTCAACGGCCTGGTTACTGTAGTGGCAACAAACTCAGACTGCGAATTGTCATTTTTCTCCGGTATACGATGCAATTTTTCACATGCGCTATACGTGGTGGTTGAAGCACTTAAATGAAGCAGGCTCAAGGGATAGGCGGTGACTTCACGGCTACAATATAGTCGACTAAGCAGTTCCGGTTTGCGATCGTGCAGAGTATAGGCCTACCCACAGTCACTAATTTCCAGGATTCGAATTTCTCCCAGTGCAGTCCAAACCAGTAGTACTCAAACCGCGGACTGCGGGACGCATGAAGCCCGCGAAGAAATAAAAGTACTTCTCAGTCAGCAGAAAATTTTTAATTAAAACCATTAAGCCTTTTTCAGTGCGCCCCGGATAGAGTTGGTCACGTCTGGATGCGGCTCCGGCTCAAATAATTTCAATATCTTTGGTTTAAACTACGGATAAGGTGAAAATATTGTTCATCCAATTGGCTTTTCTCGAGGGGGAGGAGGAGGGGGAGGGAGGGGGGGGGGGAAGGAAACAGTTTGATTTGGAAATAATTTTCGCGATGGTCATGGCCGTAATATAAGGGCCTTGATGATTTGCAGTTTCTTGCGAAATTTTGGCTTCTTTTCAAGTCTATGGTGATTTTCTGATTTCCTTGACGCACCTTTCCGGACTAATCCAAAATGTGCCAGACTGGCTCGTACATCCGTGCGAATAGCCGCACGGAGAACCGCAAAATAAAAATAAAAATACACACATCTGAGGGCTAGCAGAGGAAATTGCATGAAAGCTGGTCCAGCGACGTGTTGGATCCTGGAAGAGATTAATTAGAGGCACGGAGGTCCATGCTTTTTTTGGCTCCGCCAATTTTCAGCCTAGGCTATTTCTTCCGTAGAGTTTATTTCCACTGAGTATTTGGCAGCCCACCTTCACCCTACCTGCCAACCTACAACCTACAAGTTCGCAATTTCGTTCAGTGTTCTAGTTGATCCCGGTTTGGCGAACGGCCGACGAATTGCTAACGCCGTCGTTTAGCGTGGTCATCCGCAACACAAAGTGAAGAAAGCGAGTCCAATCGGCTTTTCCCTGTCTTGTGAGCGAGGGAGAAGCTGACAAGACAGAAGAGCAACTCTCTAGTGAGTCCAGCTCGATCGGAATGCCCTCACTCAGTCGCATAATGAGTGCCTTGCAACAATCGCCGTGCAACGGTTGCCCTGAAACGATTGCCGTGCGCGGCGGACGCTGCTGTGTATGCGATCCCATTCCGCTACGCCTGAGGCTCGTCGGTGATTCTTTCCCGAATCTTCTCTTCTGGAGGATTGCCATCGACCGGTGACTGCGAAATTCGGATTTAAAAATCATCGTCTTCGGTTGATGTTTCCCAGCATGAGCAAGTTAGAAGTCAGCGTTGCCCGTCGCGGTTGAATTTCCTGCTGCGATTGAGTTGCCACTTCGCTCAGTGTCTTGGGTGAGTCAACTTGGGAATTCTCCGTATCTTTGCACTTTTAAGCAGGCTTTTGCCGAAAGGGCTCTGACCATGGCTTTTTTATTTGCAAGCATACAACATGACAGTTCCTAGATCACCCAGTACTGTGCGATACAAAGCCTACTGTTATTCCGTATTAACTTCTCGGGGTAGAGAATGCCGAGGGAGAGGGTACACAGAAAATTCAGCGTATCAATTTGATGCTTTTTTCTCACAAAAAATATGTCCTCCATATCGCATCAAACTTTGGATGCGGTTATCGCATCACATGGAGGACAACTTTTTTCTCGACCAAAATAATGCCTTAATTTGATTCTGCGTGTATAGGTCAGTATATGATGCACTTCTGCCCGCATTGAACATTTCGTGATGTACTTCAGCCATATCAAAATTTGCCTTGAATGTCCTGCATTGCAGCCACACCAAAAAAACACTTTCCTGCATTGTCCCCATATGATGCCAGTGGCGTGCCTGATGTAGGACCTACTTGTAATTGTTTCTAGCAGAAGCAGTAGGACCTCACTAGACCCAGGTGGAACTCAGGCTTAATAGTGCAATTCATTCTGTAGAAGGCATCATTTTGGACAATTGTTGTTCTTTTCTTAACATTCACCAGGCCATGTGCGGGTCGTTTTTAGACCTCATGCAGGACTTTAGTAATGAAGTGCCTGAAGCAGCAGGAAAGGCTCTTCAGTTTGAACAGGCATTCAAATGAAATCTATTGAGCATTAATAACATTGGAAATATGACTGAAAAGTGCAACTGATGTCCATGAAGAAATTTCCCAAAAGGCCTGGGGAAGCTTAATATATTCGATCATGGTTTTAAACCAGAATCACCACATCAGAGGATTAGATGCACCCCATGAATATGGTATATGGGAAAATAAGTTGTGCTCACAACATGATGTGCCCAATGAAGCCAGAAACAGCTATATTTCCTCATAAATTAATTTTATTTCATAAAATGCCAAACGGAAAAATAAACTGAAAATATTGCACATAATTCTTGAACAGAATAACACATCTTTCTTCCATGGTAATTAAGGACATAGCAGTTGCATTGCAGTCTCTTGCAACTTAGGAGATTTCTACAGAGCTTCTTAAAGTTTCTTGTTTAAACGAAATGATGAATAGCAAGTATGCACATATTTCTTTGGAATTACTTGAGTTTTACCAAAATTCGCCTTACTGGTTGACAATGGAGCCATTGTAAAGTTGAATAGGCATCTGTGCAATGTGTCCAATGTCTTCATATTCAGTGGCGAGAACTGAATGTCAAATATGAAGAAAGAGCACAGAATGCAGAATAGTAGGCCATCTGAGTCCAGTATATCCACCTCCACTCGGCCAAGAGTTTCCATCCATTGTCCTTGTCAGCAACAGGGAGTCCATGATGTTCAGGCACCTGGAATTATGATTAAATTAATGGGATTAAGCTGCTGAAAATATTTGAACAACTTTCACAGCAAATGTGTCATGCTTTGAGGCTTTGAGAGGATTTGAAGATATATGATTGAACCCTCACAAAGGGAAAATATGACAATTTGTTACATACTACACTTGATGATAGGGCTGCATTTGCTTGGGGAAATGAAGATCAGTCATTTCAGGGCACCACTTGTCTGTAGGCAGCTGGCAAAAAGGCTTTAGAGATGCTACTAATTTTAATATGCAGTTCACAGTGTGAGCTTATGACCAGCACAACTTGATACAATGAAAGTAAAAACTTTGAAGGCTCAATATGAGTAGTTTGGGAGATACTCACTGATGATGAATAATTGATGTGGCATGGAGGCTCTTTGAAATGGGAGCACAGAGGGTGATGAAGCTCTAAGCAAGGGACATCTAAAAAAAGAAAAACATGGAAAGCCTAAACAACTCCAAGTCACAGGTTTAGATTCACAAAGAAATAATGAACAAAACCAAACCACAGTTAAGCACATCCTTCAGTGGCTTGACCACCTTCTTGACTCCTGTAGCAAGTTTGGAACATCGCATCTCGATCTATAGTAAATGTCTGCACCAAAAAGGCACTGTGCCTCATTTCTGAATTAGAGAAAGAGATCAAGAAGCTTTTAATTCATGGCAAAGACTGAGAAATATTTATGATAGGATGGGAAGGCGCTACTTACTTCCTCTGCTAAAGAGAGGCATGAGTTTTTCTCCATGAGACAATGAACTGACAACTTCTCATTGACTAATCTTATTCAGCAACTGTGCAGCTTCTCAATGAGAGGACCTGGAATTTTTCATTGAGCTGAACATGTAGTCCTTGCATAGTCCAGACCTACATCTGACAAGTACACTCTCAGAGATAATGAAAAGTATTTCAGCATTGCAGGATCAGGAACCTCTGATCTCAAGGCTACCATGCACCATAAATGGAATTCATCACTTTTCAGGTTTCATGAAAGTAATATGGATATGACTTCAACAACTGCTTAATGTGGAGTTAACCATGGGAGCTACATTCAGCAACTCTCTTGGGTATTTCTTCGTCTTGTGCACACCTTGTTTGGTACCGTGCACACCAATCGTGCACACTGCTAGAGGTGATGTTAGTCAGTTGTGGGTGTCGCACGTGTGCATACTAAAACCTACGACCGTCACATTAGAAGTGAGTGCTGTTCTCCCAGACTCCCACGCGGAACGCGCTGCCCGACGTAACGGCGAGCAGGTACATGTAGGCCAAGGCCGTATTTAGGGGAGGGATTCATGGGGTTCAAACCCCCCAAACGAATAGCTAGCTATTCGTTAGTGTAAACGGTACAGTACATGGTCTTTTCTATCTTTAATAGCTTATGACTTATTAAACACTGCAGCTTACAGGAAAATCCAGATATGTCACAAAGACTTACAATGACAAGTATAAAAAAAAATTGCCGCAGTCCATACGCCAGACCTCAAACCCCCACCCGAAATGAAATCCTAGATACGGCTCTGATGCAGGCACGCTGAATTTTAGCTCTCCGGAGGGCTTTCTTTGAGAAAGTTTTCCAACCAGAACAGTCTCAGTTCCGCCGCACTGAAAGGTGGAAGTATCATCCCGAAGGTGAGAAGATTGAACTGCGACATGAGAACTTTCATGGTAATCAATTAGATCTCTTTGTTGTTCTTAGTAAATAAACTCAATAGTAAATCAGAACCCTGTATAGATAAGCATAATCATGACGTGGAATCTGGAACAACTCAAATCCTTTTTCAACTACCATTCCTTCTTCAACATGAAAACTGTCTCAACTCAAAACCTTACTGCATTCATCTTACTTCCATAACACAAATCTGAGTCAAGGCCTGCATATAGATTTTTACATCGCTCATAGGAAATATGATAGTCCAGTTCATATGGAGCAAATCAAACTGTTTCCTTTTAGCAACTGATGATAACAGAGCTACAAAACTACATTGACTGGTGGAATCCCTCCTCTATCCCTCATCTGATTGGGTCTTCTCGCTAACTTAGAGAATAAAGTAAGTCCAATACAACCATTCAATTAGGTCCATACCCACAAACGAGTGAAAATGACACCGGAGGAAGTGACAAGGCCTATCCATGAGAAAATTTAATCTCAGATTAAGTTTTACTCTGCATGCAAACCAGTACCACTAATTGTGTTTCTCATTATTTCCCCCAATATTGCTTCTTTAGATATTCCATGCCTTTTATCGAAGGAGCTCTTTTTATCCCATAGGAATGTATTCTTTAAGGACTGGTAACTATCAATAGTTTTCAGTCGGATCTTACCATACTGGTGGATGCGTGTTGCACCACCAACGTACCAAACGGAACGCAAACACCGTATGAAACTAGACTCGAAAAATGAAGTAAGCTGTCACATGGGAATCCCTTCAAGACGCACGAGCTACTCGCACGTGTCGAAGGGAAGGTGATGGGACGAAGAGGCCATGCACTCAGGCGGTTGCGTGTGAATCCCTCGACTGTCAATGCATTTCCCCGAGGGTTCATGGGGGTATTTGCGGGAGGGGCCTTTCTCGGCACAATAAAGTGGAAGACGGAGGTTGACATGCGTCTGGCTAGACGATGCAAGGCCACTCAAACCACCCACCCTCTCGACTCGGCTACAGACGCGTTTCGGTTTTGCAAACGCCTTTCAGGCGACCCAGCAAGGTCGGGAAGCTAGAGATATAAATCGAAAATCCAGTTAATGTCTCTCTTGAGAAAAATAAATCGAAATGCGAAAATTGAGAAAAGTAAATCATCTCGAATTACCGATTTCTCTGAGTGTAGGAGTAGAGCCGTATCGTGGGGGCTGCGAGCGATGCGGCCGCACAGGGCTCCGATTGGCTGTCAAATCACTACAAAATACTGTATGAATAAAATAAAAAAAAGATATTTTACTCTGAACTTTGACTTTGACTAAATTAAACTTAACGCGTAATGTATTGTTGGTGAAGCTGGAAAGGTTTTTTTTTTTTTTTGGGGGGGGGGGGGGGGGGGGGG
>CAJPEV010004500.1:0-13386 GCA_905338385.1 Darwinula stevensoni | reverse complement strand
AGTAGGACTAAACCAATATGAATTCGAAAATATATATGCTCATTTAAATAAAGTCCATAAGCCCTTCGTTTTTCTCGCGGATTCCTCCTTATCTCCACCCTCCTTTGTTCCTTCTGAAAAAAAAAACAATGTGGTTTAGAACACGTTATGATTCGCAGGTCCATTCTGTCTCTTCTAGGAAAAATCCTGTGCAAACATTTTTTTTTACGATTGTACGAGTAAATTAGCTGATCTATGAAGGACTCGTATGTCGCTATCTTGGGCTTATACGTATCTGTAATACTTTTCAGGCCATGGTCAAATCGCCCCCACACACGGTACTCAAAGAAAGTGGAATGGAGCCCCCATTCTATGCCATTGTGAATGCCGGTGAAGGGAGACTGCACTTCCCACGGCAGTGGGAGCCGATGCCCAAAGAGGAGTTGGTGAAAAGAGTCGCTCTGCAGCGGCTCTCTCACGAGTACTTGCTGGCGAGCAAGCGTCTCCCTCAAAATTTCACTGTTCAGGGCGTCGAGAGGGTCCAGAATCCGTACCTGTGGGAGATGTACCAGAACCGCCGAGATCTCTTTCTCAAGCAGCACGATCGGGATCTGAAGAGATTGAACGAGAAGTATCTATGGCACGGCACGAGTCGCGAGAACCTCGATAACATTTGTGAAAGAAACCTAGACTGGAGACGCCACGGAATAAACGTTGGACAGATATACGGACAGGGCACGTACTTCACCGACGACCCCCTCTTAGCCGCCCGCTACGCCCAGTCCTCACCTTCCCATCGAAACGAGAAGTGCATGCTGCTGATGAGAGTGCTGGTGGGGAAATGTGCCTTAGGAAATGGCTCCATGACCATGCCTCCAGATGGTTACGAAACGACTGCTGACAATGTCCTCTCTCCAAAAATATTCGTGAAGTACCATGATCAAGACTATTACCCTGAATATGTATTGTATTTTACAGTTCAGCAATGATTAGCAGTGCCGTCAAAACCAGGGCTGTACGGATGTATCGGCTACCACCGGTATCGGCCGGTTTGCGAGCTGCCGATGTCTAAATGATGGGCAAAACTTACGGGAAAAAAATGAGTGAACGTGTAAACCTGAATAATATCAGATTATATTTCAGCCCCATTCTTGAAACTGGCGCAGGAAAATAGCAGCAAAGAACGGGAAATCATAGTAAATCCTTTTTACGTTATGCGTATGTTAGAGATGTGTCGTTATACTATCTTGACTGCAGCACTAGGTGGCAAGCCAACCACTGACGGACAGACAGGGGAAGGTGAAGTAAAACCGGGCGTTTCAGGAAAATTTGTCAAATTTAGTATCAAGGAATTGGCGTAGTATTTTGCGGATTGGTATGCGGTACCTTCCATGTTTTACCTACAATTAGGATTCAACTTCATCGCGAAATCAGCGACGGTTTTTCCTCCACGACAATTGTAAAAAATGTTGTCAAATACTCCGTTTTGCTCCACCGATGGGGCAAAATGGGGTGCTCCTCCAAATGTTGTTTTAAACGTTTTTATTCATAATATATACCTATTTTAATAGGTCACTGAACAGAAACTTCACATGACAGGTATATCTCCAGTCAAGTTAAATGGCTCAACTTAATGAGGGTCATTTATTGCCTCTTGGAATGTGGTTCTCAACTCTGGTGTGGTCAGAGGTGAATGGCAAGGCAGGGCCTTCTTCAGAGTCTCTTCGCTCCAGGGCATAGCGTTCAATTAGGGTTACCCCTATTCATCACCTTCCACCTTTCTCCACTTGCGCTGAGCTTCCACACCGTTGGCGATTAGAGAGGGTCTCTATCCATGGCTTAATCACCTTTATGCATGCAATACTCCTCATACCATGCGCTCGTTTATTTTGGAGTCGTTTAAGTCTTTTCCTCCCTATGAAGTGGCAATTTCATGAACTTAGCTGAGGAATACAAGCGTTCCAGTGGGAGGTAATGGTTTAGAAGGGATATAAAAATGTTGAATACAGATGAGATTCCAGTAAAAAGTCTAATATTTAAATGGCTGAATTTTCACAAGGAAAAAAAAAAACAAAAACAAAATTAACATGGTTTAAATTCCACGGTAATCTAATTCTTCGTAGTAGTAGTCAAGTAGTCGTAAACCCTCATCAGTTTGCAGTCCAACGGTTGACATTCGACACATAAACATACGTGTCTGAACATCTCGGTTGGCATGACGAGCTAACGGAAGAAGGTGGTGTCTTTATTATAACAGTTGACATTTGTGTGTCAGATCGTCTGCCCGCCGGAGAACCCCACTGGCCGATTTTTTTTTACTCTTCCAGCGTAGGACCCAACGTTCGGTAGGAAGTTTTATTCCTCCCCCACTTCCCCCAGGCAAGTCATGAATAGCCAAGGGCAAGAAGCTTCCCTCAGGGGAGTCAGGTAATAGCAAGAGTCCGAGGGTCACAGGCTTTAGCTCGCCCCTTTTGGGGGCTAACGTTGCCCCGTTTTGCCCTACCTTCCCCTACTAAATATGGCTTCTATTGATTTTTGGGGGTCCCCTAAGAAGTATCACATGATATCATAACAGGCCTACATAAATTAGTAGGCATTTTCATGTTACTTCTCAATTTTCAGACAATCGGCACCGGCACCAGCCGATGGTTATGAGATGAAAATCGACCATCGGTGGTCATCGGTACAGCCCTAGTCAAAACTGCCCATCTTGAAGGCAAAGAAAAGCCTATAATTTTATTCCGTCTCTAACTCTCAAATCCAGAATAAACTTATTCTTGTGAATCAATTGTTTCGTTGTCCTCGAATAACTATTCTTTCTAGGTAAAAAAAAAAAATACTGGAGCTATTGTTTATGGACCTTACTTTCCGTTCTGCTGGATTCATAGGCACATTACATCGCCTACGATTAAGTAATTTTTCATTTATACGCAAAAGCGTGAATGTTTCTTTGAGGATGTACTATATTGTATATCACGAATATCCTTCTTAGATCTATAGGTGCCGCTGCATGGCGTATATTCTACAGATTGAAAGAATTCACATAGTTACGGTGTCAAGGTTTCTCTCTGTGCTTGAATAGGACAGATACTTTGGGAAGTACTGCCCCTGTGAAGGTCTGAGAGAACCAAATGTGAACCAGAGAGACCGATTCGAAGAACTCGAATTTAAACGCTTAACGGATCCGTTCAGAAATATAGGATTTCTTCAGGTCTTGGGGCTATCAGAAAATACAGTATGAGTGTTAGAAGGATTACTGGATTCCGGCGCTCGAGAGAGTCCAGAGGCAAGCTTCTCAATTGCAGTTTCCCAGTGATAAATAATACTTGTTAACAGAAAATTCATTTGTGCTGACCACATCATTTGACGGTAAAAATGTGTACCATGCTATTTTTGCATAGACCTTGTCGCGAATAACAACGTCTATTGAAAAAATCCACACACTGGTGAAGAACTGCATAATGCCAAGTGGAAGTCTTTGCCAGCTTTGCACCAGAAACTTGTGCTAACATGAGTCGTTCAGTCCCAAACCGAATGCAAATGTGTCGCAATCCGCAGGGGATACTAGTTTACAAGGGCAACGTTAAAGACGTTTTCTTTTTGCACGAAAACGAAAAAGAAACTAATAATTTCAATACAATGCAACTATACACTAAGTTATGGGTACCCTGTATATCTGACTGCAATGAAACTTTTTTTCTAGTTACAAAGGAGAAAAGAGAAAGCTTCCTCTTCGAGAAAGCGATGAGAATCGAATTCTGAAAGAAGCTATGGAAAGTTTAAACTTTAAACGAACGAGAGGATAAGATGTACATGTTTTTGTTCCCCATTTTCACCCTCATACCTCGTATCAAATTTGATAGATAATCATGCGAATTTTAGTTAAAGGGAACGTGATCTTTTTTCATCCGTCCCTTTTTTCTCAGGAAGCTTCTTTTTCATGAAGATAATGCATTTCGTAGGTCTATGCAGTCCATGTTCAATTCACTTCCAAATTACTTTTGGTCAGGCAGATTATGAAAAACTGCACCATGCTTGTGCAGAATCCATCAACTAGCAGTGGAAATATATAATATGTAGTAGTGTGAAAACCAATTTTCAAAGATTTTACCTTTCTTTAGATTTAACCTCAACTCAACCCCAACCTCGCCATCATCTCCCCCTTCTCTACGCAACTCACTAACGTCAAGCCTAGGCCTAGGTCTACATATTTTCGTTCAAATGGAATTCAAACCTTGACCTACGGACCAATTAGGCCTATTAAGGATTAATCCCTTTTCTTCGAGACACCTCGTTGAAGACGTGTAACGTTAGGTCAATCTCAGACCTATTCAGTCTCTCATGGCCCGCTTAAAGAACGTGACATTAGACCGAATGTAGGTGTTTTCCGAGTTTCATGAACCATTTCAGAGTGGTCGGAGAACGTTAAGCCTATCCAGAGTTTCTCGAACCGTCTTGACTCGTTCCAAGAAGAAAGTGCCTTTAGAAAGCATGACATACGAGCTGGTCGCCATGTTAATTTAGGGATGTCCGGATGAGATATTTCCAAATTACACCTAATCCATCGGCCACTGCAAACCACCGTTTCAATCCCAGCTCATCCTATGAATTCAACACGAAATGTTTCCTACATTAAAAAGAGATGGTTCTCCTCTGCAGCTACGATCAAGATCTTGAAGATGCGAACATAGACCTCTTTGTCTCTTGCAGGAGTGAGACAGAACACCAATGGAAGCATCACCCCACAAATCATAGTGTGTATAGAGCTGGGAGAAAAGGAGTGGAACGATTTTTTAAGTCCCATCCATGTACTTTAGACTGTATCAGCTTCACAAAGCAGTTCGAGATTTATAGATGTGCAGAAAATCAATTGATTGTCTTTTTGGCCAGAAGACGTCAGTAAAAAAGACTCCTCTCTCAGTCATAGTAAATTCCCCCTCAAGTTGCACGTCTTCACGCTTCTTTGGCAAGGGCGGAAGAAGCTTCCTCCTCACCTTATACAGCCCGGACTTCAGATTTTCAAAGATAGGAAATTGGATAGCCATACTTTATAGGATCGGCTGAGACGTCACAGCTTCCATGGAATGTAAAATACATGGGAACTATTATAATATGAGACATCGATTTGGCATAATATACTAAAAATGATGCAGGAAGCATTCGCTATCTTCTTTTCGGAAAAAGAACAGTAGAACTATTCATCAATAATGCAAGGGAAAATTTGCCATTCAAGAGAGTCACATTATAATAGCCATATCGAAAAGAAGAAAAATTGACCTGTATATCTGGGGGATAGGCTTCAGTATGCTGTGTTGAGCATCACAACGCATCTGGCGAATTACCTTCATCTTCCTGGGATTCTTATCATGCGCCCAGAAAGACCCAACATTTGTTGCTGATTGTCCAAAGTAACACCAGCTCGGCATCTTTCTTCCTCGCATTTCCAGCGACTTCGGTTCTCACTCTTCCAGTGAGATCGATGCACACAGCCTTCGAGAACGTTCTCCCCTATCATCTCTAACTTATTTTCAGTAGCCATCTTGCACATGGAGGGATAATGAAGCTAAGAAATGACCTTGCCTGTCCTTTTTAAGGGTTGAGGCATATATGGGTATCGGTTGTGAAATTCACGCGTGGAAAGTCGCCCCGAGTTTCCACTGAAGCGAAAGTATAGGCAATCTCAAGACGAGGGAGGAAAGTTCCTCCGCCTCAACTTCAAAATTTAAATGAAAGGTCGAAGTACATGAACTATTCTTATGAATCCTCTCGCCTAGAAACACTTCTGTCATGGCCAAATCCTGGCTACACTACTGGAAAAAGGTGAAAACCAATTAATCATACTTGGCGCGGAAATATAGCTGAGTCGATATACTGCGTCGTGATCCGAGCAGTGCCCTTTATATGATGAGTAACCTGTTATTTTCATTAGGATTAACATATTCTTCCGTGGTATTCCATGGTGATTGTTAAGGCATACTTCATGTAGGTGACGCTTCAATGTCAGTTCATGAAGCAATTTGACCCAGGAGGGCAACTGTCTCAACCCGATTGTCCTGAACCCGAAAATGGCTTAACATTTTGCGTGTTCTCCGTTCTTGAGTCCTTTCGCCTAGCCTATGGCCGAAAAAGTCATAGCCTTTAGGCATCGAGCTTTATGCTAAGGTAACTGAGGCTCCGGTCCGAGCGGCGGATCGATGGGGTAAAAGTCCAGTACGAGATGTGTTAATACTGATATGTTTTCTTACAATTCGATCTCTCTTTGTGATAGGTAAGGTGATTGAATTGAAACTGGCAGGAATACGAAATTATAGGAACTTCGATTCAAATCGTGTTGATTCGGTTAAGTCTTTATCCATCATGGCCATGACGCCCCAGGTAAAACAAGATGACTCAGGCAAGGGAATCACCATACAAACATAATCTCACAAAAGTTAAAAGTTACTTGTTAAATTGAACAAATGTCGTGTATCACCATTTTTATGCATGACTCATTATAAGTCGATACCGACAGATTTTGTTGATGTGCTTATCAACATACAGTATATTACGCCTCTAGTACACCATGTTAACCATGGTTAACATAATGAAAACTAGAGTACCAGCTCAGGTACAGACCTGCCATTCCAATGACCCCATACCACTGACATCTCCGCTTCGCCGCATCCTAAACATCCAACATTTAAAAAAATAATGGACCCTTTTTGTGGCATTTGCACATAAAAAGACCCAATCATACGCATTTTCGAAGGTCCGCCCGTCCGCTTCGCGTGGAGATAAGAGGAAAGTATGAAGTGCAAGATGCCAGATGCACATTTCACGCATACGCCTAGCAACCTTGTCTACGCGGCCGGGAGCAGCCGTTCTCCCCCATTGTCTACTATGGATCCGTCAACCGCTAGGACTGGAAGTGAAGTGGATGTTTTACTGGAAGACGGGCACCCCGACCCAGGCGGTAAGCTGCACATGCGCAGCAGGTTGTGCTGTCCGGTCACCATGGTTACTGCGGACAGACGAAATGAAAAAAAAAAGAAAGATCGACCGCATTATCTGGCATTTCACCATAGTACCTACGGGAATGTCAGATAAAAAGGACGAACAAGGGTAATGGGAAGTAGAGTAAACTCAAAGGAGAGTGGAGGAAGAGAATTTTCAGCCGTTGATGATCTTGGGGCCGCTAAAGACGAAGGAGGTAACGAAAGACTTCAGAAATCACTGCAGCAGTACTGCAAAAGTATTAGGAAGTTCGAACCCCCAGCTGGCCTTCCCGGTCAGCGACACTGACAGGCATTTTTCAACCTTCCTTGGGAATTCCTGTTTCAGCTATCTATCCCCCTTCAAGTCAGATGTCTATCCACAGACCAAAGATGTCAGACCACGATTTTTTTAGTAAAGGTAAATTTCAGTAGTGGAGCTAGGCGTATGGTTAAGGTGAATACCTTGGCCCCCCCTTGCCGATTTCTTGCTCATGTCACTGCTCGTAGTTTCTATGGACTCCAATTCTTTCTCGGTATCTGTCATTCGCCTTGTCGCCCCCCCCCATTTTTTTTAATGATCGTAGCAGACAGATGTGATATTAGATATCAGGTGTGAAAACCCACGCGGATAGTCGCCCGTGGGCATTTTCGCCTCAGTCGTGCGTTCAAACATAAATCCCAGAATGCATGGTAGAACTCCAGTTCCCATTCTCGTAACACTCGCAGGCCTCGGCGCATGAGCACGTGTTGGAAAAAAGCGATAGGAAACATTCGTATCTCCATGTCGGCCACGTCATATCCTCGTTCTCTCTTTCTTCTCTCGCCTCGTTGTGATGTCACTTGTGAATGATGAGTGCTTCGGATCTGCGTGCATGTTCCGTGTTCCGTCAGCGAAGTACATGTGAAGTTTTAATGTAAGGTTCTTCTGATTGTTTCATTGGAGCTTTAAATCCTGTAGGCCGAGTTGCTGCTTGATAAAACTTGCAGGGTGATCCAAAAGTCCTGGCACATGCTTTTAAAAATTTGTTGTGGCACCACAAAATTTTCGAAAAATACAGTTTTTGTACAGTAACACATAAGTGATTTTAGGATATTTTTTTAATACAACGTTTATAGTTTATTGCTAAGATTGTGGAATAAATGTGCTAATCTACATGTGTGCCAGGTCTTTTGGGTCACCCTGTGTTATGTATTTTGAGTGAAACTTGGAAAGCCGAATGGACTCGAATTTAGCAAGCGTTTTGTTTATGCAATATGTAGACCATAGTCCCAGTGGCTCTAGCTCTATGGTCAACATATTGCAGCTTTGCTCTTTCAGGAGATTAATGTTCTCGCTAGAGCTTGCCAAACTACATATGTGGCAACTAAAGTAATATTCAACTATCGTTCAATTCGTACTGGCACAGGTACTTCTGACTTACGAATGTCACTGGTACGCGGGGGCAATTTTAAAATTGCAAACATTAGTAATACTTATGGATCTGTATCCTAGGAGCCTTGCCATGGATCGTTCACAACTTCATTACTTCATCATTAAATTAAATAATTTGGATGAACTTTGTCTAGTTTTGGTGGTATCATCGAGACCACGTTTTAAGCGTTCTGCAACAGTTTGTTGGAAAGGTTACGAACAGCCGATGAAGATGACTCCATGAAGTGAGCTACCGAAGTAGGGTTTTACGAGCAATGGGTTAATTACCCTTTCGCGCACGAGATGACAATATTGCCAGCCATACGTATTGACCATTCTGACCGAAACACTGCACACCCCTTTCCTTTTGTAGAATGAATGCAGATGGAGATGGACCAGGTGAGAATGAAGCCTCATTCTGGATTGGATATGAAGACCTTTTCAAGGAAATACAGGACATGAAGTCCTACTATGAACGAATGGCTGAAGTAAGTAGTTGCACCTCACTGAAGATGATTACTTGTGTCAAAAGTGTAATAAACTTTTATTTTTCAGTTGTGCAATGAAGCCATACAAGAGCCACATGCATGTATGAAGAAGAAAATGAAAGAAGTTACAATTCCTAGTCAACCCAAACGGACATTGGAAGAAGTACTAAGGGACAAGAAAGAAAGGAAGGAAGTGGTAAAAAGACAATGCCGAAATTCACAATTATTTTAAGCAATTTATACTTGAATATCCTGTACCGCTTCAGCACGTTAGCCATGCCAAAAATGCCAGTTCCATCTGTAAACTTTAAAACGAAAGGATTGAATATTTGAAATATATAATTGTATATTTTCTGAGAAAAAAAATCCNCTGCCATTCCAATGACCCCATACCACTGACATCTCCGCTTCGCCGCATCCTAAACATCCAACATTTAAAAAAATAATGGACCCTTTTTGTGGCATTTGCACATAAAAAGACCCAATCATACGCATTTTCGAAGGTCCGCCCGTCCGCTTCGCGTGGAGATAAGAGGAAAGTATGAAGTGCAAGATGCCAGATGCACATTTCACGCATACGCCTAGCAACCTTGTCTACGCGGCCGGGAGCAGCCGTTCTCCCCCATTGTCTACTATGGATCCGTCAACCGCTAGGACTGGAAGTGAAGTGGATGTTTTACTGGAAGACGGGCACCCCGACCCAGGCGGTAAGCTGCACATGCGCAGCAGGTTGTGCTGCTGTCCGGTCACCATGGTTACTGCGGACAGACGAAATGAAAAAAAAAAGAAAGATCGACCGCATTATCTGGCATTTCACCATAGTACCTACGGGAATGTCAGATAAAAAGGACGAACAAGGGTAATGGGAAGTAGAGTAAACTCAAAGGAGAGTGGAGGAAGAGAATTTTCAGCCGTTGATGATCTTGGGGCCGCCAAAGACGAAGGAGGTAACAAAAAACTTCAGAAATCACTGCAGCAGTACTGCAAAAGTATTAGGAAGTTCGAACCCCCAGCTGGCCTTCCCGGTCAGCGACACTGACAGGCATTTTTCAACCTTCCTTGGGAATTCCTGTTTAAGCTATCTATCCCCCTTCAAGTCAGATGTCCATCCACAGACCAAAGATGTCAGACCACGATTTCTTAGTAAAGGTAAATTTCAGTAGTGGAGCTAGGCGTATGGTTTGGGTGAATACCTGGCCCCCCCCTTGCCGATTTCTTGCTCATGTCACTGCTCGTAATTTCTTAGTTCGTTTCTATGGACTCCAATTCTTTTTCGGTATCTGTCATTCGCCTTGTCGCCCCCCCCCCCTTTTTAATGATCGAAGCAGACAGATGTGAAAACCCACGCGGATAGTCGCCCGTGGGCATTTTCGCCTCAGTCGTGCGGTCAAAGAAAATCCCACCTTGTGATTCTTGTCAATACAAAAGCCTAAGTGGAAGTAATTCTTGTCCCACAGAAGAATGCATGGTAGAACTCCAGTTCCCATTCTCGTAACACTCGCAGGCCTCGGCGCATGAACATGTGTTGGAAAAAAGCTATAGGAAACATTCTTATCTCCATGTCGGCCACGTCATATCCTCTCGTTCTCCCTTTCTTCTCTCGCCTCGTTGTGATGTCACTTGTGAATGATGAGTGCTTCGGATCTGCGTGCATTCTCCGTGTTCCGTCAGCGAAGTACACGTGAAGTTTTAATGTAATGTCTTTCTGACTGTTTCATTGGAGCTTTAAATCCTGTAGGCCGAGTTGCTACTTGATAAAACTTACAGGGTGATCCGAAAGTCCTGGCACATGCTTTTAAAAATTTGTTGTGGTACTACAAAATTTCCGAAAAATACGGTTTTTGTATAGTAACACATAAGTGATTTTAGGATAATTTTTTTAAATACGACGTTTATAGTTCATTGCTAAGATTGTGGAATAAATGTGCTAATCTTCATGTGTGCCAGGTCTTTTGGGTCACCCTGTGTTATGTATTTTGAGTGAAACTTGTAAAGCTGAATGGACTCGAATTTAGCATGCGTTTTGTTTATGCAATATGTAGACCATAGTCCCAGTGGCTCTATGGTCCACACACTGCAGCTTTGCTCTTTCATGAGATTAATATTCTCGCTAGAGCTTGCCAAACTACATATGTGGCCATTAAAGTAATTTTCAACTCTCGTTCAATTCGTACTAGCACAGGTACTTTTGACTTACGAGTGTCACTGGTACGCGGAGACAATTTAAAAATTGCAAACATAAGTAATACTTATGGATCTGTATCCTAGGAGCCTTGCCATGGATCATTCACAACTTCATTACTTCATCATTAAATTAAATAATTTTCAAGATCTTTGTCTATTTTTGGTGGTATCATCGAGACCACGATTTAGCGTTCTGGAACAGTTAGTTGGAAAGGTTGCAAACAGCTGATGAAGTTGACTCCATAGAGTGCGCTTCCGAAGTAGGGTTTTACGAGCAATGGGTTGATTACCCTTTTGCGCACGAGATGACAATATTGCCAGCCATACGTATTGACCATTCTGACCGAAACACTGCACACCCCTTTTGTAGAATGAATGCAGATGGAGATGGACCAGGTGAGAATGAAGCCTCATTCTGGATTGGATATGAAGACCTTTTCAAGGAAATACAGGACATGAAGTCCTACTATGAACGAATGGCTGAAGTAAGTAGTTGCACGTCAATGAAGATGATTACTTGTGTCAAAAGTGTAATAAACTTTTATTTTTCAGTTGTGCTATGAAGCCATCCACGAGCCACATGCATGTATGAAGAAGAAAATGAAAGAAGTTACAATTCCTAGTCAACCCAAACGGACATTGGAAGAAGTACTAAGGGACAAGAAAGAAAGGAAGGAAGTGGTAAAAAGACAATGCCGAAATTCACAATTATTTTAAGCAATTTATACTTGAATATCCTGTACCGCTTCAGCACGTTAGCCATGCCAAAAATGCCAGTTCCATCTGTAAACTTTAAAACGAAAGGATTGAATATTTGAAATATATAATTGTATATTTTCTGAGAAAAAAAATCCTAAGAAAATTGAATACCAGCTTATTTGAAATTAAGAGTATACCTAAAAATGAACAAAATCCTTCGTAATGGAATAATGACCTGTGAAGCAAAGAGAACATGTGATTCTTTTTGTACAAAAGTTGTCTCGGGGATCATAAGTAGAGAAAAAATGCAGAGGTGAAACAATCGAATATGTCATATTTTTGGCACCTACTGTGTTGTTTTTTTTAAAACCAATTTTCGTCTATCTCTTTCTATTAGTTACTGTAAACTGATTAGGGGTCGCATGTAAATGAATGAAGGCTATGTGACGTCACCACTGGCTACGAAAACAGTCTTATTTTAGTGTATTCACATGCTTTTTCAAGTTCGTCGTGCTTGCAAGTGTATGAAAATTATAGTGAACGGTCAACAGCTACACCAATTAATGTTCTTCAATTTGGTTTTACATTGTATTATGCTGGCTCATAGAATGACTCCAACATTAATATATTTGTAATACTTAACACCTTGAGGATTAAAGGACACGTTGAAATTCCGACCGTCAGGGGAGACATATATTTCAAAGACCGTAGATTAAGGTAAATATGTTTTATTCTGTGAAGCCAAATCATTTTATCTCTGGGGCCGCATAGCTCACTCCCATAGCCATCCTGGGCCATATTCTGTCACTAGTATTGCGAGGGACTATCTTGAGGAAACCCTAGAGGAATTTATTAGGGAATAGAGTCTCGCGGGCCACTGGTTGGTCACCACTGGCTTATCTGATGATACCCATGCATTTTCCTCTTCATATTCCCCAGATACCAGCCCTGGTGCCTATGGAGAAGCTGCGTCTATCCACGGATAACTCGGTCAGTTCACCAGTTTTTCTGTTTCTGCAAACAAAAAAAATCCAGTCTTAAAACCATATTAAATTGTTTCTTTCAGCACAGAATCGTTTATCTACTCTAAAAAGTCCAAAAGCCATTACATTTCTAAAATAAGTAACGACTTTTCATGCACCTGTAGATTCCCTTGTCTTATCGAAGTTGATACAGAGTTAAAGAAGGGGGAATTATCTAAACCCTTGCCTACCTCGTTGACCTTTACAACTATCTGTAAAAAGGACTTACGCTGGCTAGTATGGACTCTTTCTTTACGCATGAATGCAACGGGTGTGCTACAACTCTAATGGTGTGTTCTCATCTCGGCTTTCTCTCATTGTTGCTCCTACATCCAACACGTTTTCAAGTGTTTCAGAAGTAAAAAATCGCAGAGTTCAGATTTTAAAAATGCAGCATTAGACTTCACAACTGATCAAATTGAATTTTGAGTTTTTGTTTAGAATGAAACGAGAAAATGATTGTTTTAAACTAATATTTAATGCAATAATCCCATTTATTAAGTTGGAGACCGTTTCTTCAGATTCCCTTCTGCAACAAGGAGGGGAATCACTAGAAAAGTTAATGAAGGCCATTATAAATTATTATAGATTCCCCCTCCAGGATTTGGTGCAAGATATGCTGGATCTTG
>CAJPEV010004499.1:0-21662 GCA_905338385.1 Darwinula stevensoni | reverse complement strand
CGACCCCGCGTCGGATCCCCCAGGAGTAGCCCCGAGTAACGATCGCGTCGTCAAGCTCTTCCAGGGTGTCCAAGGCCGGTTCCGTGAGCGGGAAGGTGAGGTGGGACAGCAGCGTCCCGCTGAATGCGGCTGATGGAAGAGGGGACGGGTCACGGTTTTCGATGAGAATGCGATCGAACATGAAGAGGTGCGAAACAGTAAAGAATATCCATGTGAAACTTTATTTGGTCATTGTGAGGTCCTATGTGATTTGAGGAGCACAAGAGAGAGGCCCTTTGGCGAGATGATCTGGCTTCTATGCTAGTCGTTTGCTCGAAAGTTAATGAAATTCACATCAATTGTCAATGCATTTTTGCCAAAAACCCGAAGCATGTTGAAATAACTTCCCACAAGTCTCCTCATCCATCCTCGGAATTCCTTGTTCAACACGCTAATTCCTACCGAAAGCGTTCCTCGCAATGTAACCTCATCTCCCCAAAAGAATCTGAGATATGTTCAAAGCACCAATTAATACAACATGTTTTAAATGTCCCACAATCAAGAAATCATGGGATAATTAAAATTCGCACAAGATTTTATTGAGATTGATTCCTGCCAGTGTCCACCTGAGAAAGAATTGAAGAAAAAAAAATAGACAAGCCCATGTTTGCATGAAACTAGTTTCATATCGGCGACATGCATCAACCTCATTCATGCATTAAGTTAATGCATGCTAACCACTCCAATTAACATTCGCCAATTAAGCATTCGAACAACTTGTTAAAATTGCTTAACCAACTCTCTCTGCCACTTAATTAGACAGCGATGGCCGAGTTGCAAAGAGACATGGAGGCAAAAGAAAATTGGCTCATACACCGGTATGAGCTCGAGTAGCAAATTCCATCGAAACTGCTCAACCCCTTCTTGGTGTGATTTTTTACGCATGTAGTAAATTCTGAAGAAAAAAAAAATATGTAGAATTATCTCATACCTCTTAGAACGTCATTGGAACAGCGGATAAAAATATTCGCTGAATCTCACCTATAATGACGAGGCTGAAGAGCATCCACGAACCCATGAGAAACCGCGGCGCTGCCTTCTTCGGCATCCGATAGGTCTCCGAACTCTTGGCCGTGATCGTCTCCAGGGAGAGAAGAAGGAAGAAGGCGAAGGAAGTCTCCCGCTCCTTCTCCTCCGACCTTGCACCCGACCTTGACCTGATGAGTCTCGAGAGTCGCTCGAAGGCGAGGAGGCCCGCGGCTACACCCAGAGTGCAGAGGAACAGCAGGAGCCACATCTGTCACAAATGGGGGAAACCGATGCGGATTCCGAATTTCAGGTAAATGGGTCTTGTTCGTCAGCGTAGGATTCATGTTTTGACCGAAAACGCGTTCTCCAGAATTTTCACATCCAAGCTATCAGTGTGCACTATGTGAATGTGAAGTAGTGCCAAATGGTTCAAAATTACTTTCTGCAGAACCTCATTGGCTATCAGTGATTCAATGAACTGGAAGATTCTTCAGCATTTCTTGTGAGGTCTACACGTGAGTTTTCGACAACGAACTGACCCATTACCCTCTAGTTCGCAAAGATGTCGTGACTCGGTCACTGAAGAATTTGATCCGCAAACGTCCTTTGATTTTCGGGGCATCTGTCCTTAACCCTTCCGATAGGATGTAAATTTAATATCGACTTAAATAAAATCACATCTCACTGACTCATGAAGTAAAATGGCTAGGACCCGATAGATCTCACTCTTCTTCGGCTCAGGTGGACCTAAAGGCTAAGTGCCCCAAAACACTGATATTAACCTAAATTCAGGTTGCTTTCTCAATAAGGCCGCATACTTCCTTACTCTTTAATTAAACTCCTAAAGATAAAAAACCTCAAGGGAGAGATCCTGGGGGGAAGCAGCTCTCTCTCGGGCTGACTTCTCCCCCATAGCCATGAGTCACCTTCTCAGGGCTAAGTCATTAGCTTCATGAGGGTCTTGCTCTCTGCCAGCCCTCATGTTGGGAGGATCTCACCGTGGTGGGCGAGAGTCATGTGTCAGTCCACCACATGACAGCGGGGCCCACCATACCTTTAGCTCCTAATTAAAAAAAAATATCACAACGGCTTCATCCGCAAAGGAGATCTAGGATATATAGGGGACGTCCGGGAAATCTATTCCTACCACTTCCTCGACTTGATGAATGAGGAAATGAAGGACTGACATCGCGGATACTTCATGGAACCGTAAGAGGTGGTCCATCCTTTAACTTGTACTGTAATCTGTACAGTCAAAGGTGGGTCAATGCCTGTACTGTAGAGAGCGAAAGCGACACAATGTATATAAGGATTTGCATGACATCACTATCTCTTTCTGAGGGGAGCGTTTTTATGGAGGAGGAGAGCAATGTTACTTCATGGTGATGGAGCAAATTCGCTCCTTTCCCGGAGAGAAAGGGGAATGAAACCGGAGTTCGCGATTTTACTTTCTTTTTTGAGAAAAATCGCTCCCCTTTTTCTAAGTGTTAGACGGGCTTAACTCGGCCTGCTGTGAGTGATTATGGGACATGCTGGAGTTGGTTGTATGATTAATCACTAGCATAAATTCCACATTAGGCTTCTTTTCTTCCTTCCCTTTGGGGTGCTGAGTGGGGACTTGGTTGGACAGGTAAAATGAGGGGAGAAAACACCTAGCAAAAAAATCAATGTTCAAAAGTTTGTCGACACTTGACTGGGCTTTAAAGGTGGAGGAAATCTTATCAAGACTTGGCAAGAAACGAAATTCAAGATCTTGTCAAGCGTCTTTTCTTTAACACAACCCTAGTAAAATCCTCAGGTTTAACAAAAAAAAATTCATGAATTGTTAAGAGGGTGAGAGTGGATTTCTGAGCAGAGCACTATCCGATAGTGCAGCTTCATTTCAGAGAAAATGCATTATAAATCCGGTAAATAAAGCCGCATTATCGGATAGTTCCCTGTTCAAAAATCCACCTGGAGTCCCTTCTGCTAAATTTTTTTGAGGCTATGCCTAGTCTCGTATTACCGACCAGGTCGTCCAGGGATTGCAGGACGACGAAAGCACGGCTCTTCTCCAACGGAGGCGTGGTGACGAAGACCAACGACTCGTACATGTAAGGCCAGGTGAAATCCACGACCAAGGACCGGGTGTCAGTGATGGTGACCATCGTGATCGCCAGATCCGCACTCCGCGACTGCACCTCCCCGATCATGCCCGAGAAGGTGCCGTCTGGCTTCGGACTTCCCCATTCCCCATCGGTCGGAGTTTGCAGGATGCACCTGTACCAGATATGCCTTGCATGTCAGGTTTACGGGATAACTTCCTCATTTTACCCCGACAACATCGTTTGCATGTGAAGCCCAGTTCACCGTCGTCTTTTTTTTTTTTACATCCAAAGAAGTGTTAGAAAATTATATCTTATAATATCCCCACTGAGTTTACGTTCTCGCCCTTCAAACCAGAAGTGAAGAAGCAGATTAATGCGTTACAGGCGACCGTTGCCGAACGGCAATCGGGAGCAACAATAGGAACAATTCTCAGGAGACATCGAAGGCAATTATGAAAAACTGCAGAGCACATTCACAGTATCTAAAGTGATGCTTTATGCAGAAATGCATCCGAAAATTCAGGATGTCAAAGAGGCGCTGGAAAGAAATTCCATTCACAAATGAAGGCATCCCACTTTCGGCGTTCCATGGTCTACATGTTTCTCTGTCTGCGTTTCTCTATCTGAACCTTGGGGAATCCCAGACTCGGCGAATTGCACCCATTCACCTCGTTCGATCCTCCATTCTTTTTTTTGTCTGAATGACAGGTATGCGTGAGAAGCTCTATGAAGAGAAGACTCTGGGAAATGTCATATTTATTAGACGTGTCGAATTAAACATGGGCAAAGCCGGAGCTGACTCCCTCCCTATGCAGCCCAGAAACATATCAATCGGAAATTCAATGAAGGAAAATTTAAGCCTGGTATATGAAGAAAAAGGAATTTCTCAACCCTTCCCTTTGAAATTAACCCATTTCCAACCATGATATTGCGAATAGACCCGAAGGGCACGGGGATCATTCGACCAGGATGTGATAGAAAAGGACTGACGTGAAGTTGAGTTGACGGGCCAGGCTGTACATGATTCTAAAATCGATGCCAGCCTTCGGGATCAACTCCCCGTTCCTTCCCTTGTTCACCAAGAAGAAGTTATCGACGCTGACTATGGTGATCTTGAGCGCCCTCCCCTTGAAATCACTGTAGACTTGGAGAGGATCCAGGAAGAGGCATCTGGAATCCAGACAGTCCTCACCGCGGTCCTCCCAGCGGAGGTGGAGACGCAACGTCACCCCTTCCCCGGCAGGGAGTTTGGGACTCGTCGTGTAGATCCGCGTGTCGCTAGGATCTTTTTTGTGTCGATTGCCTTTGGCGTCCAGGAGGGCCACGGTCACGGTGTTCTCCTCTCGTAGAAGGGACTCCAAGGCCTTCATGGATCGCCGGTCCCACGATGGGTGGACCAACAACCACTTACATCTCGAATTCTCCCATTTCATTTCCTTGATCTGCAACGAAGACAGACATCGTCTCGGCACTCACGCACTTTATGTTTCATGTTTGGAGGCTAATTGGAAAGACGCATGAAGAAATTACAAAACCTGCTGTGGAGCATGCTTCTTTTTATTCTCTACAAAATTAAGGACAAATGAAGAAAACCTGTTGGAAGATATCTGAGGTGAGGATGGGGCTACAAAGAGACAGGATGCGAACGAAGAATCTCTGGTTCTTCAGCCTAAGAAATAAAGCATCACTTCTAAGATCCAATTGAGAAGTGCAATCGTAGACCTCAGATGGCCAAGAACTGTTCCAGGTGCCCGTCAATGCTATTGATGAGGAAAGGTCGAGATGTTCAGGATTTATCCATTAATTCAATCCTGGAGAATGATTGGAATGCAATTATACCGAGAGGCAAGAAGACGATGTCCGGCTTGTAGATGGGAGCCACGGAGTCCACAAAATTCTTAATGGGCTCCAATTCATTTTCTGCTGTTATCCCCAACGTAAGTCCACCTAAGAAGAGAAGGGTGGGAGGATCAACGATCTGATTCCCGTTTTAATGCAGTGCATGGAAAGTTCTTCTTACCCAGGGTCAGAGAGACGACAGGCCACAGAAAGATCACTTTGGGAACACACATACCAAAACTTAGTTTTTGGAAGGACGTCCTGACCGTCTCACCGAGTGAGCTAGACCTCCATGGGGTTACTGGATCTTCCGTGGATGACATCGCTCCTGGAAGTATGAAGTCCCTGAAACCTTTATGAAAAAGTTGTGGTTTCTCGTTCCTCACGGAATTGAAAATCCTTTGTCTTCTGAACCAATTAATAATTGACATTTTGAAATATTAAATCTGAAACCCTCATCAATCGATAGAAAAAGTATTTTTAGGGCGACACCTTTCGGAGAAAATTAATTTCATCCGAGGATAAGATCACTTATTGGTCCTGGGCACGTCTTCCACTCTTTGTTTGATTCGTCGAATTTCGCCCATCAGAATCAAAGGTGGAATGTCTTACTGGGGACGATGAGGGAAAATGGCAGACGAAATATGGGGAAAATTCGCAATCTAGGAGAACGCCCCGGAAATTAGGAGGGACTCGAGTTGGTGTGGATTACAACTTCCGGACACCTGACACAATCGTATTAACTTGGTCTCTCATCCTCGGTGGAAGGAATGTTATGGATCTCAAGCTTATGACTTGTCAGAGTGTCAAAAAACATGCTTTGTAACATCCCACAACCCTAACCGGACGACTTGTCCCCTGGTCTTAGGATATCCTGAAAACATCTTCTTTCGGTCGGTTTCAGACATCTCGTAAGGGATGTCTTCGGGATATCTAAGGGACATCTTTTAGACGTCTTCAGTAGATATCTTAGAAATATCCCTTTCGGGATAATAAGCGTATGTGGTCCTACACTGCAATGCGCACGAATCACTGGACTGGACATGCACTAAAATCACAAGTCACTCCCACTCGACTTCCATGGTGACGTAGTGCGCAGAGCCGCGAAAAACTCGTCCAACACTGCGCTTCGAGCTGAGACTGCTTCATATTGTATTTACCTTGGCTCACTGACGCTGTTAATTGGTACTGTACGAAGTCGACAGGGGTGAGACTCCAAGTAATTAAAGCAAGTCTCTTGTGGCTATGGTGAAAGGCATAAGAGATTAAACGAAGGTGTTTATAGCGAAGTCGAATGTTCGCTCCCCAATCTCGATAATCGATGGAACGCATTAATCACTCGGTCGACACATGAAGTTGAGGGACAGCCGCGATTCTCGTCATGACGAGCCGCGAGAATCACTTTCGCGAATGAATTCTGTGAGGACTGAACGCGAACTCGGATTGGCATCGTGCTCGCACGTCGACGTCGCTCGCTTTCCAGGAAGTTTCGCGTGATGGGCGCAAAAATTGCTGCTGCGATTTTGCATGCGATCGTAAACCGTTCCCGAGGACCTGAGTCTATCTCAGAGCATGTGATACGGATACTTCTCTGATTCTCGTAGAAACGCATTTAACGTCGACAAAGACATGCACCATCTAATACTAACGGTGGACAACGGACGCATCCAAGAATTCCCTTCAGCTGCACCCAGGGCCGCCCAGGGGGGGGGGGGGGGGGGAATGGGGCAATCTGCCCTGGGCCCCGCGTATCAAGGGACCCCAAGGAGGGCCTCCAAAGGGGTCTCCGGTTTAGTTTTGCCCCGGGTCCCTGGAAACCTCTAGGCGGCCCTGACTGCACCTAGACACAGCCTTTCCTCTCCGTTTGCCTATTTCAACTCAGTCGTGTTTCTACCGATGCGATCGCATTAAACTCGTCAAGCATTTCATGTACTTCCTTGTCCATTTTCCCGACTCTGCTCAATGATGTTCCAAAAGAAGAATTCGGAAGAAAATTTTCATATGTCATTTGAATAAAAATATTAAAAATCGAATTTGCTTGAAGTTGGGTCATGGGGCTCCTGCGGGGATCTTTCATGCCCGCGGTCCCACACGGGCTACGCCCATATCATGACTCTTAAACTTCTATTGCCGTTTAAACCTCTATTGTGTTTTTTAGGGTGTGTTTCCCCCTTTCCGGTCGCCGTCCTACATCTTCAGTCCTGGAGTGCTGCGTCTTGGTGATCGTTCTTGTGTGCAGGCTAGGCAGTCTCACGCTGTCTGTCTGTCCTGTTCGTCTCTCCCCAGCCTTCTCACGCCGTCTTTTGTGACACAGTCGGATTGTGCTCAGTGCTGTCTATCAAGTCTCGAACTTTCTCTGAGGAAGCAGCCCAACGTCGGTCGGCCAACAGTGATGGCCTCGCAACACCTATTTTGACGATCTGTGATATTTCTTTTCTTTCATAACTTGATATTAGTTAAATACTTGAGGTCGTTGTTGTTGAACGCCGTATTTCATTTGTCATCAGTGGACACCTTAGACCGCTTGTCCTGTCTGTGGAGCGAGGCCGGACCCTTTGCCTTAGCCTAACCGCTTGTTCTAAATTATTATCTTTCTCCCTGCTTTCAGCCTACAGTTAACGTTAATATTCCACTTGTAAGGCCCTCCACACGACACACATGCAGTTTACTTACCATAAATGACCCCCCACAACAGTATTCCCGAAATGTCTGAGCTACAGCTACAGCGTTCTTTTCTTCTCTAGAGAAAGTCTTGGTCCTACGTCGATGTCGATCGAGAGAGAAGTTCCCAAAATGTCGAAGAGCAACAGAAAAGAAATATTTGTAGAGATCATGTGTAAAAGCATTCCATGTGCATATTCATACAAGTTATCACTTTCATTTGGTGACAGAGAATGGAAGCAAAACAGATACTGCTCCTGGATCAAATTCCAGGACTGCGTAAGAGAACAAAGGAAAGGAAGGAGAACATCAGCACTTGATATCCTTGAAGAAGCCATCGATTTTACATCGTGTCCCAGGAGTGGTGGCAGAGATGGGGGGGGGGGGGGGGGGGGGGGGGGGGGGGGGGGGGNGGGGGGGGGGGGGGGGGGGGGGGGGGGGGGGGGGGGGGGGTGGGTGGGTTAGTAGGAACTAGAAAACCCCCCGCCCCATGAAAATGTTCTGTATTCACCACTGTCACTGACGAGCATGATATTCTTTGCGACACACTAAGAATACATACATGACACATACACAATACGGAACATTTAATAACGTCGGCAAGTAATGCCAGACTGTCATCCTTGTCCTGTAACTAGACGTTACTGACGATTCAAGGCAATGCTAATACGTGGCTTTTCACGATCGTGGTCTTCTGTATTGAGGTGAGTCGCGGGAACGTGCCGATGGGTACTACATCGCCAAGACGGGAGTCTTCGAAGCCCTCTCGTCCCTTGAAAACAGCAGCCAATACAAGAAGGGCGGCAGACAGGAAGGAGGAACGATCTCCAAGATGAAGACGACAGAGGAGAGCAAATGTCCAATGAGGAGGACGTAGAAAGCGCCCTGCATGTCCTGTAATGTGATGGGACGGAGCTTCGCAGATCTGCCTTGATCTTTGTTCGCATTGGAACTCGAGACCTTGACCTTCGAGATCGCCTCTGCTTTCCAGTGGTTCACCAATCCGCTGGAGATAATCCGCAACATCCTGGTTTACATAAAAGACGCGTGACGAAGAGCTGTCATTCCAACGTATATCTGTCTCTGGCGCGATCGAAAAGAAACCCACAAATGACATAAATTTGTTTCCCCCCTCCCCCCTCAAACTAACCCCCCCAACTCGCGAGGTACATTCTTCTTCTACAGATCGATTGCAGGCATATTTTGTTGTTGAAGGTAGGGAAACTACATCGGCAACCAAAGAAGCCAAGGTATACCGAATTCATACTATCCTGAGGTCTTCCTACAAGCTTTGACCGATCCTCCGGCCTACAGGCAGGGTCACTCGATATCGAACGCTTGCTAAACTAAGTCCAGACGGCACAGAAGAGATGATGCAACCATCGGCCATTTTCAGCCTTCGCTGACGCCGACACCAATCCGTAAGTGTTTAGTGGGAGATTCCACTGAGGTTCATCGAGAAAAACTATGGAGGGATGGTAATGGTCAAGCTTGCCTTGGCCTTCTCTTAGACACATGAAAAATTTCATTTTTCGGCCGTTTCATCGAGGCTACTCGAATATTTAACGATTGACCGAGGAAGAATGACCGCAAATGGCGGGGGGATAGAACGATTAACCTTTTCCACTGGGACTGCCAAGTCCAAGAATATTCGGCTCAACATGAACAACCAGACAGCAAATGATTTCAGCCTAGTCCTATCTTGACCGATCGATATGCGCATTTCATCCGTTTTGCTGTGGAAATGAATCTTCAATGCGCCAATCATTTTCCAATGAGGAAAATGAGATGGTTCGAGGCACCCCTGCACACTCTTTGGCAGCCTTTTTCCTCCAGGAGCGACACCTAGTGAAGGCGAGCCTAGTGCAAATGTAAAATGTTCATCTGGTCGATTCCACCCGTCGTCTCAGATGTTCTAACTTGCTGCCATGCTCGTGCGTTCATAAGTCGTCTAGCAAATGGCCATGATGAAATCTGGTGGATCCATCACGTCATGCGTCAACAGAAGAGGCTCTAAGACGATCGCAGTCTCGACGTCAGTCTATTGAAGTAACCATACACCCCAGTCCGTTACAATTGTCGTCCTTTGTGATCATAGGCAAAAGGGCAGTTGGAAGACTTCGGCTCGCAATACAGGGTGTCCCATTTATCGCGGACGATTTTAATTGCGCATTAAATTATTCCTACTCGAGCAAACTAGACAAACTTTTCACAATATTTAGATGTCGCCGGTAATACGAGGTACGTTCCTTCAGTTCGGGAATGTCCCTCGGTATGTATTACCGCTGCGTTTGGAGACATTACCGTTGAAATGCGCCAGAAAACGCTGCTTGAATACCAGGCACGATTGGAAAAAGTGCTTGAAATCGATGGGGGTCATGTTGAAGTTCATAGCTTGTAACTGGTGAAATTGTTTTGGCTGAAACTTTGTCACAATAAATGCTAAACAGACATCTAAATATTGTGAAAATTTTTTCTAGTTTGCTCAAGTAGGAAGAATTTAATACGCGATTAAAATCGTCCGCGATAAGTGGGACACCCTGTAGATGTCAGTATCTGTTCTTTCATATGATGTGAGTTGCGAACGGAATCCTCAGACCGGTAAGGACAATGAATTCTTCAACATTCCGTTTACGTGAAAGAGAAACTAAGGCTCCATCCAGGGGATCAGATGGAGCTCTTCCCTCGGCAGGAAAAATTGATGAAGCCTGCTATCAGATCCCCTCCTATTTTTTTTTTATTAGCGCGAGTGTATAAATATCCCGGGCCAATCCAACAGAACAGAACGGAACGGAAGATTTACGCCAGCCCGCATGAAGAAGAAAATGAAAACTTGCATCTGATCCAGTTTCGACTTATATGGACACCCAAGCCTCGTGGCGATCCCGTAGAACTGGGGGTAGAAGGTATCCCTGGAGATGTGGAAGCGGGATCTTCCCCTCCGGGTCGTCTCCAGCCGGGCGTTCGTCTGTGGCATCGCGAAGGCGTACCGCGAGGCTAGAACCTTCTTCAGGCCTTCCTCCGCGTTTGCCATCAAGTATCGGTCGGAGTTCTTCTCGATCCGCTTCCACAGACGCCGATATATCCCGTCTGTCGACGTCTACGTGAAACCGTGTTGCAGGAACCGTGAATGTGCGAAAGACGACAAATCTTGAAGAAATTTCTCTCAGTAAAATGAACTGATCGCGTGCAGTAGGCACAACTCAGCTCAGAATACTGTAAAATACAAAGTTATATATGAGTTTCTTTCAAATGAAGTTAGGTTTGCAAAAGGAATCAAATAAACCATCCCTTCTTCTCCATCACACCATGCTTGACCATCCGGAAAGAAAGCAGGGAAGTGCGGTCCATCCTAACCTGGACGAGCGTCTGGAAGGCGACCCCACGTCGGACCCCCCAGAAATAGCCTCGAGCAGCGATCGCGTCGTCTATCTGCTCCAGAGTGTCCAAGGCCGGTTCCGTGAGCGGGACGGTGAGGTGGGACAGCAGCGTCCCGCTGTACCAGACTGGAGGGCAGGGTCGCGGTTTTCGGTGGCGAAACATGAAAGAACGGGCAAGAGAAAGTTCATAGGGTCGTCAGGAGTCTTTGTGATGGTCGAGATGGTCTGGCTGCCATGCTATTTTCCTCAAATATTAATGAGATTCACATCGATGACGGCATAATTTTTTCTTGCAAATATGTTGAAATAAATTCCCGAAAAGTTCCTTGTCTATCCTCGGAAATCCTCGTTGAATGTGGGAATGCCTACGTACCCTTCCTCGCTATATAATACAATTTGACTCATTGGAGTGCTTAGCATGAAGTGAATTCATGCTAAGCACTCCAATGTAACCCACGATGATTCAGCGCACTAACTGCAGTGTAAAATTGCCTCATCGTCTCTCATTGCTTTCCAGTTACACAGTTTGGCCAATGTCGCCCTCTTCTTCTCCCATTCCTTGGGCGTTTGGCAAGCTTTCTCTGCATTGCTTCATCGTGTGAGCTTAAAACATTGCAATCCCAACTCTTCATTAAAACTCCGGGAGCAAAAAGCAACAAACCTCCTCGTCTCACCGATTATGACGAGGCTGAAGAGCGCCCAGGAACCCATGAGAAACCGCGACGCCGCCTTCTTCGGCATCCGATAGGTCTCCGTACTCTTCCCCGTGATTGTCTCCAGGGAGAGAAGGAGGAAGAAGGCGAAGGAAACCTCCCGCTCTTTCTCCGACGACCTTGACCTGATTGACCTCGAGAGTCGCTCGACGGCGAAGAGACCTGCGGCTACACCCAGGGTGCAGAGGAACAGCAGGAGCCACATCTGTCACAAATGGGGGAAACCGACGCGGATTCCGAATTTCAGGTAAATGGGTCTTGTTCGTCCGCGTAGTTATGGAATGAAAATAAAAAATGACTAATAAAATGCAAGCACTGCCTTTAAATATATGCAAGATATGCCACATGAGACAGAGATGAATAGTCCAGAAAATTAACTTAAAATCATATTTATCATCAAAAAGCCTCAATACCAACCAGGTCGTTCATGGAACTCAGGACGACGAAAGCACGGTTCTTCTCCAAGGGCGGTGTCGTGACGAAGACGAACGACTCGTGCATGTAAGGCCAAGTGAAATCCACGACTAGGGACCGGACATCCGTTATGGTGACCATCGTGATCGCCAGATCCGCACTCCACGACTGCACCTCCCCGATCATGCCCGAGAAGGTGCCGTCTGGCTTCGGATTCCCCCATTCCCCGTCGGCCGGAGTTTGCAGGATGCACCTGTGTTCGGGAGAGGCGCAACGCAGGTGAGGATTATGAGATAACTCAATTTTTCGCTTACAGCATGCGAAGCCCAGTTCACCTTGTTTTTGTTTTTTTGTTTTTCCTAAATACGCCTTTGATAGATATAACATCTCTAGCTATTACAGCCACTCTCGTTGCCCGTTCCTGAAATGTCTAAAACAATCGTGACTTTTTTGGATAATATAATGAACCAACTTGATCTCACATGCTTAAATGTGATGAGCAGAGGGTGAGTATAATCCCTCCAGGAATTCAAGTCCAGACAGGGGAAGAAGGGACAGGGAAACACGAATAAACCAGACGGCGAAGACAAATTCCGTTTTCTAGCCTCAACATGAAAAAGCTACGAGTATTTCATTCAGGATGACCTGTCTTCAGTTATTAACCTGCTATTCTGCCCATGATACATTAAAGAAACCCAATGCGAACGAAGATCATTAGACGAGGATATCATAGAAGAGAACATACGTGAAGTTGAGCAAATGGGCCAGGCTGTACATGAGACTAAATTCTATGCCATCCTTTGGGATCAACTCCCCGTTCTTCCCCTTGTTCGCCACGAAGAAGCTATCGACGTTGACCATGGCGATCTTGAGCGCCCTCCCCTTGAAATCCCTGTAGACTTGGAGAGGATCCAGGAAGAGGCACCCAGAATTTAAGCAGTCCCCACCGCGGTCCTCCCAGCGGAGGTGGAGACGCAACGTCACCCTTTCCCCGGAGGGAAAATTTGGGTTCGTCGTGTAGATCCGTGTGCCATTTGGGTCTTCTCTCGGTCGATCGCCTTTGGCGTCCAGGAGGGCCACGGTCACGGCGCTCTCCTCTCGTAGGAACGACTCCAATGCTTTCATGGATCGCTGGTTCCAGGACGGATGCACCAAGACTCATTTACATTGAGAATTCTCCCATTTCATCAGGTTGATCTGCAGCAGCGAGAGACATTTTTCTTTTTTTTTTATATTTATTTTGCCAAAATGTGATGCCGAGAGCTTCATGAGGCACGTGAAATGAACAGCAAAGCCTGCTGTGGCACGTGCTGATCAATAGGCGCAACTGCGCCTATCAGCTTTCTTCCACCCCTTCTTGTAACAAAATTCAACTTCCTCGTGTTCCTCCCTGAGAGCATCAACAGGAACGAAATTGGGCATGTTTCTTCCTCTAACACAAAATCGCTCCAGCAAATTCGAAGTTCCACCTCCCCGGGCTTGTGGAGAACACCGAATCTCTCGCTTTTTTATGCGAATTTCATGTCAGTTCCCCCCCCCCCCCCCCCCCCCCCCCCCCCCCTCGCGAGGTTTTGCCAACTAATAATTTTTTCTTTCCTGTCATCTGCCATTCGGAGTAGAGCGCACGTGCGCTCAAGGATTCCGTTGCCTACTGCAGGAGAAACGTAATTTTCGGAGAGACAAACGATGCGAAAGATATTGACTTATAGATGAATTAAAAGTGCCCTTTGTGTTCTTTGGCAACGCACTACTTCACTATAAAATATTAATATTGCTGTCCTCCATATAGGCTTAGCGTGCTGGCTCCAGTCCCTTCCCCCAGTGTTGCCAGATATCGTGCCGGCGGTTTGTCAGACTCAAGACTGCTTCGGCCTTTGTATCGATGTCTGGATCTTATGTTTTTTTTTATGATATATTTTCATGCCGCGTTCTTGACATGAGCTCAGAATGAAACTGTGGTTAGCAGTAGCCAATGGCTGTTGTGGGACATGGAGATATCATATCCAAGCATCCCTGAATTAACAGGATTAACCATTTTGCATTTCATGTTTCCCAGAGGTATTTTCTCCTCAGACCTAGTCGAGATGGTTCGAGAAACTCCAGATAGGCTTAATATTACATTTCCGCAACGCGATGCCTCGAAGACCACGAAATTCACCTTATAGGCCTAATTGGTAAGTCAAGAATTGAGTTTATTTTGAAAGAAAAACGGTAGGCCTTGGCCTGAACTTGAGACAGTCCGTCGGTTGATCATAGGCCTAACGTTTGTGAGCCCCTTAAAGCAGTGGTTCTCAACCTTTTTGATCCCTCAACAACCGTAAAGTGATCCGCGATCCACTACAGACTTAAAAGCTACATAATTTTTGTTCGTGTAACTGTTGATTCATATTTTTAGATTTACGGATATTTGATACGGCCTACCAACAGCACCTCCGCGGCCCACCGGTTGAGAACCACTGTCTTTAAGTAGGATGGGGGGTATGGAAGAAATGGGAAGTCTTTGAAAAAATTACTTCATTTCAAAATGATGGACGAAAACGGAGAAAACCTGTCGGAAGATTCCCGACGTGACGTTGGGGCTACAGAGGGACAAGATGCGAACGAAGAATCTCCGGCTCTTCAGTCTGAGGAATAGGCGATCGCTTCCGAGATCCAACTGAGGGCAGTCGTGGACCTCGCATGGCCACGGACTCGCCCAAGCGTCCATCAGTTCTATCGGTGGGGAGAGGGTCGAGAGGTTCAGGATTCGTCTATGAATTAATGTGAGGCATTTTGATCGGGATGGCGAGTATACCGAGAGGCGAGAAGACGATGTCCGGCTGGTAGATCGGAGCCAGAGAGTCCACAAAATTCTTAACGAGTTCAAATTCATTTCCTGCTATTGTCCGCGCTGCAGATTCACCCAAGGAAGAAGAAAAGAGGGGATCGAAAATCTCATTCCCCTTCCGATAGCTACGAAGGGCGATCCAAAAATTTCTGCCCCGAGATAGTGGGAATTATCGGAGAAGGCTGAAATTTAGTTCCCATTATTCCCTTCCCTTTATCTTTTTGATAATTTCAAGAGTCAACAAATAGGTGCATTTGTTTTAGGTGCATTTCTATTTTCTTTTAAATAATGATTAGTATATATTTCCCAGCCAGAGATTGACTTCAAAGTGGAAAATCTTGAATACGGAGCAGTTTCTTTAAATTTATCAAATCAAATATTCGTCTGATATAAATGTACTCACCCCAATAAGACAGTTCATTCAATCAGGTACATATGAGGCAAAACTTCCTATGAAGCCGCCACGAGGTGAAAATGACAATGAAGTCAATTCAGTGAAGCCGTTGAAGCAATTTTAGGGAACCATGGAATATAAACTTTTTTCAATAAATGTGAAGCCCTGTTCCATCAATCGGACAAGTATTGCTGTCCAGAGAGGTAATGCCGAGAAATAAAATTTGTTGAAACAGTCCATCGCATTCCCTAATATCTGAGGGCAGAAACTTTTGGGTCACAGGGGTAAAAGACCCAGTGATGGGCCACTGCACGTAAAATATTCCAACAGCTAAGCTTCCAAAGCACGCCTACCCCTGTTGTGACATAGACTAGCAGCATTCAAGCACATACACACTTCAGAGGAGTTCATGGAACAAATGCCTAGTTTTTGGAATTTTCCTGCGACGTGGCCCATCACCGAGTACCCGCTATTAATAGGCCCATCACTGGGTGTTTTACCCTACTTACCCTGGGGCAGAGAGACGAGAGACCACAGGATGAACACTTGGGGAACATGACTCCGTTTTTCGAAGAACATCGTGATTTCCACCCCTAGTGAGTGGGGCCTTCGAGTCCTTGAGTGAGGCCTTCCGTGGATCCGAGCGACCGTTCCTCGCAAGTTTGACGTCCCTGAATCCTTCATGAAAAACTCGTGGGAGGAAAACACGACTCTCCCGTCCCTCGTGGATTCGCAACTTCGTCTCCAGAAATAAATGAAAATCTCAAATATTAATTCGCCTCAGAAACGATGCCACTTGCCACGATCGAGCGGATTTATAGGGCCGCACAGTCCGGAGTGCAATTCCAACCGATGGTAAAATCGTTCATAGGCCACGAACCCTTTTCCACTCCTCATCTGATACGTGAAATCTCACCGGTGACGATGAGGGCAAATGTCAACCATGAGCAGATGAGAATTTGAAAACTGCAATAACGCCCAATAAATTTGAAGAAGCTTGAGTTGCTGAAGGTTACCAAGAGGAAGAGGGAAATTTCGACGGTACTTAGACCTCGATGGCGGCGCAGCCGCGATAGCCTGGGGAGGCAGACGATGACTGCCGCGGCATCGACCTCGTCTGCATTTGAATTCCATGCCTGGATTTTACACGAGGGTAAAGAAAACTTGAAGAGGTAAGGGAAGGGGAGGGGGATGCAGGACCTCTAGACTCTATCTGCCAGCAAAATCTCGTTCCCCTCTTCTCATTCTGCCCGCTGATTAGACATGCTTCTCGTCTCGTGTCCTCTCCAATACTGGGAAGATTTGTGGTTGTTTCTGGACTTCATAGCGGTCCATCCTGGAAGCTCTCACGAGGAAATTCTTCTCCTTCATCACCGCATTTCTCGTCTTTGTGCATTTCTTGTCTCATCGACCTCACCTCTTACATAACTCTGGCCAACTCTCTGGTTTCTACTTCCTTCTCCTCCCCTTTAAAGATTTCCTCGACATGTCCTAGTCAATTTAATCTCTCTGATGATATCGAAGACACAATTCTACTTCTCTGCCGTCTTGAGATGATTTCTTCACGGCCAACCTTTCGTCAACTGACACCTTCTGCACTGGAGGTAAACTGCGATTTTCAACAGTCATAAAGATGTCGCCTCCAAACTGTAATTCTCGCGTTATCCTCATGTCCACTTGGCTTCATTTTTTTCCCCGTATCCTCACTCATCTGTCCCTCTTGGTTTGGTATATTTATTTGGTTCAAGTTTTCTTCTCCTTTGAATTTTATTTTTTGGTTGAAACGCTACTATTGGGCTGAACGTTCCCTTGTTAGGAACTTCATCACTCCGAAACCTCTTTGTCATACCTCATCAGCAGATGGCTGTATTACTTCGTCTAAAAAAAATGGTGTCCAATCTATTGGTTATCGATTCTCTACTAAATTTTACGTCGAGCGTGTTGTAGAAGCGCCTACTAAGACTACAGAGCTTCAAAACAGCGAACCACCGGACGTTTATTTTATTAGGTTTTCACGTCTCTCCCAAATCTCCGCCCGATGCTTCATTATAGAGCCGACCGCGAGATGGCAGAAGCTGCCTTTTCCGCGGGGTTCGGGCACGAGATTGCGTCAGGAAGGTACGGAAGGAAGACATCACGAGCGGTCCTAAGGTAAGACAGCAAATAGAGACTATGTAACCCATTAGTGTACTGCTTGATCCGAGTTCCCCGTTACGTAGGTTCTGATTCTTTCGCATCCTGCTAGAGCCTAACTTCTAGATAGTGGGGCATGGCCTAGGCCCAATTCTAATGATTAATGTTGAGCTCGAGCCCTGACGATCATTCAAGTGATTCTTCCCCCGCGAAGAAGCGATTGAATTCCATCCTGATAGGGGACTTGACTGCAATATTGAGAAACACATTCAACCCTTTGTTGCATGATGTCAATGTTGGTGCACCCTCAATATTTTTTTTTTAAGTTCCCCTACCAAGCAATTTCCACAAGTGATTTTCGATAGCTTGCATCCCCTCTCCCCCAATTCCCCTTCTGTTTGGTGCCACATGTCACCCAACTGAAGGACGCCTGCTGTTTTGAAACAACTGCCCCAGGCAAAATCAGTGACTGAAGTGAGAATTAAGTAATTCCTACTTCCACCACAGTAAGTGGAAGGGTCGTCTATTGAGAATCACTGTAACTTAGAATATGGTGTACATACATATTCTGGTCTTTTTCATATGGCACTTCATGAGAAAGTGGACAATTGCTTGTATCATGTTTAGAACTTTAACTTTCAGAATAAATTTGCAGGTGGTGTGCAATGCCAATGTATGGGGGTCTTGTGATGTTAAAAGTCACTGGGAGCTATATACACAGATATGGATATTATGTAGCAAAGGTTAAGTTCATTGCCACATTTAATAACAAAGCCATAACTAGTCATTAACTCACATGCTTTAATCAGTAAATAAAAGTACTGCTTGAGTTCATTTGAAGAGGAGCTTCTTGTTTGAACTGCTGATAGAAGGTAAACTGTACCATAGATCTAGCGCTGAAGCAGCTGTATTATGTATGCAGATTAGATTTCTGCTGTGCTTCAGAATGTATCATAGATCATCTGGGTCTTGCTTTGTCTTCCTGGAACATAAGCATTTGAAGCAATTCTATGATCTAGTTGAAAGGTTCAGCTCATATTGAATCATATGAAAGGTGGAGCTTCAGTAGGGTCAGGTATAGTTTCAAAAGTAATAAAATTTTCCAGAGCCAGAAGGTTGATGGCATAGTATAAGTCAAGGGATTGTCTCTTACCTATGGTCCTGCAAACTAGGCCTGTTCACGCTGCCATCATTGCTTCTACCAATGGTTATGTACATTCATAACCATTCATATGTATTGTCTAGCATGTTTGTTGAAGTATATGGAAGATCTATTGTTGGTTAACATCTTTGATATCTCTGAAGGAGTTTAAAGCACTTTTAAAGAGTAATATGAAAGTATAANGGCAAATGTCAACCATGAGCAGATGAGAATTTGAAAACTGCAATAACGCCCAATAAATTTGAAGAAGCTTGAGTTGCTGAAGGTTACCAAGAGGAAGAGGGAAATTTCGACGGTACTTAGACCTCGATGGCGGCGCAGCCTCGATAGCCTGGGGAGGCAGACGATGACTGCCGCGGCATCGACCTCGTCTGCATTTGAATTCCATGCCTGGAATTTACACGAGGGTAAAGAAAACTTGAAGAGGTAAGGGAAGGGGAGGGGGATGCAGGACCTCTAGACTCTATCTGCCAGCAAAATCTCGTTCCCCTCTTCTCATTCTGCCCGCTGATTAGACATGCTTCTCGTCTCGTGTCCTCTCCAATACTGGGAAGATTTGTGGTTGTTTCTGGACTTCATAGCGGTCCATCCTGGAAGCTCTCACGAGGAAATTCTTCTCCTTCATCACCGCATTTCTCGTCTTTGTGCATTTCTTGTCTCATCGACCTCACCTCTTACATAACTCTGGCCAACTCTCTGGTTTCTACTTCCTTCTCCTCCCCTTTAAAGATTTCCTCGACATGTCCTAGTCAATTTAATCTCTCTGATGATATCGAAGACACAATTCTACTTCTCTGCCGTCTTGAGATGATTTCTTCACGGCCAACCTTTCGTCAACTGACACCTTCTGCACTGGAGGTAAACTGCGATTTTCAACAGTTATAAAGATGTCGCCTCCAAACTGTCATTCTCGCGTTATCCTCATGTCCACTTGGCTTCATTTTTTTCCCCGTATCCTCACTCATCTGCCCCTCTTGGTTTGGTATATTTATTTGGTTCAAGTTTTCTTCTCCTTTGAATTATATTTTTTTGATTGAAACGTTACTATTGGGCTGAACGTTCCCTTGTTAGGAACTTCATCACTCTGAAACCTCTTTGTCATACCTCATCAGCAGATGGCTGTATTACTTCGTCTAAAAAAATGGTGTCCAATCTATTGGTTATCGATTCTTATGATTTAAAATGCAGCTCGCACAACATCTTCGCGGATGATTCTGATGTCTCGAAGTTTTGTCGCTTGGTGGCCTGCAAATAAAATAATCCAAAAGTGCAGAGAGGGTTTAGAGGCGGACTACGAAGATTATAAAGCCGACCGCGAGATGGCAGAAGCTGCCTTTTCCGGCCCCAAGCCCGTGCTCTAACGCAGTCCTTCCATGCCTTCCTTCTGTAGTGCTCGCCAGGATTCCATTCTGTCGTTTATCTCTGATACATTGGGTAATCACATGACGAACTAGGCTCAAGGGGCAATTGTAGGTTCCGATTCTTTCGCATCCTGCTAGAGCCTAACTTCTAGATAGTGGGGTATGGCCTAGGCCCAATTCTAATGATTAATGTTGAGCTCGAGTCCTGACGATCACGCAAGTGATTCTTCCCCCGCGAAGAAGCGATTGAATTCCATCTTGATAGGGGACTTGACTGCAATATTGAGAAACACATTCAACCCTTTGTCGCATGATGTCAATGTTGGTGCACCCTCAATATTTTTTTTTTTAAGTTCCCCTACCAAGCAATTTCCACAAGTGATTTTCGATAGCTTGCATCCCCTCTCCCCCTATTCCCCTTCTGTTTGGTGCCACTTGTCACCCAACTGAAGGACGCCGGCTGTTTTGAAACAACTGCTCCAGGCAAAATCAGTGACTGAAGTGAGAATTAAGTAATTCCTACTTCCACCACAGTAAGTGGAAGGGTGGTCTATTGAGAATCACTGTAACTTAGAATATGGTGTACATACATATTCTGGTCTTTTTCATATGACACTTTATGAGAAAGTGGACAATTGCTTGTATCATGTTTAGAACTTTAACTTTCAGAATAAATTTGCAGGTGGTGTGCAATGCCAATGTATGGGGGTCTTGTGATGTTAAAAGTCACTGGGAGCTATGTACACAGATATGGATATTATGTAGCAAAGGTTAAGTTCATTGCCACATTTACTAACAAAGCCATAGCTAGTCATTAACTCACATGCTTTAATCAGTAAATAAAAGTACTGCTTGAGTTCAGTTGAAGAGGAGCTTCTTGTTTGAACTGCTGATAGAAGGTAAACTGTACCATAGATCTAGTGCTGAAGCAGCTGTATTATGTATGCAGATTAGATTTCTGCTGTGATCTTCAGAATGTATCATAGATCATCTGGGTCTTGCTTTGTCTTCCTGGAACATAAGCATTTGAAGCAATTCTATGATCTAGTTGAAAGGTTCAGCTCATATTGAATCATATGAAAGGTGGAGCTTCAGTAGGGTCAGGTATAGTTAAAAAAGTAATAAAATTTTCCAGAGCCAGAAGGTTGATGGCATAGTATAAGTCAAGGGATTGTCTCTTACCTATGGTCCTGCAAACTAGGCCTGTTCACGCTGCCATCATTGCTTCTACCAATGGTTATGCATTCATATGTATTGTCTAGCATGTTTGTTGAAGTATATGGAAGATCTATTGTTGGTTAACATCTTTGATATCTCTGAAGGAGTTTAAAGCACTTTTAAAGAGTAATATGAAAGTATAAAGTTTATGGCTGAAATTTAAGCGAATGATTAAGAATGAAATAAAAGAGGAATCAGGCAACTTTATTGGAAATTGAAGAAGTAGAGAAAGATTCCTTCCATGGGGGGAATATATCTGGGGTACTTGCTAGGCATGACCATATAAACAATAGGGTGTGTGGCATGCAGTAAATTTCTTAGTAGGTATACCATGGCTCAATACCACAAAGTTTTAGTGATACTGGCAAGAAGTGGAGGGGTGGTGTGCTCTGGCACACCAACACATATGAACCAATGGCACAATCTAAGAGCAAGTTTACCCCCAAATGATGGATGACAAGTCAT
>CAJPEV010004498.1:0-17545 GCA_905338385.1 Darwinula stevensoni | reverse complement strand
AAGAGCGCTGAACAGGCCAACAACGAATGTGACGAAACGTTGTGGGATGCTGGAAGCGTTAGCAGAGCCAACATAGCTGCTTAAAAAAAAACGTAAGCTACACGAAGGGCATGACGTCACAGAGGGTGCTCCATGAGTTTGCGATGAGCCTTTCCAATTTTTTCTTATATAAAGGGTGGAATTTTGAACAGAGAACTATCCGATAATGCTGCTTTATTTCCAGGAAATATCATGTATTTTCCCTGGAATAAAGCTGCATTATCGGATAGTTCTCTGTTCAAAAATTCACCCTAAATCTTTTCAGGAGTCAGAGGTCTGTCAATCTGTGGGACGTTCTATGGCCCCTAAAATTTGGATATTCTTAATCCGGGTAGTTGATAGGTCAGTGAGTAAGTGGAGTTCACTCTGCAATCCCTCAGGGTTTCTATCGTCGGTCTTTCGAAGATTTTCATCGTTTTGGAGGAAATCGCGAGGAGTAGAGTGGTGAAACTGGGCTTGGTTCGGTTTTTTTGTTCGAAAGTGTTCATTAGTGTATCCGGAATCATTGGGGAGGTTCGGGAAATTTTGCGACAAAATTTGGCAGCGACGCATCGCTGAGACAAAATATAAGTGCCAATAAATTTGATTTAAAAACGTCATGTGATAATGCCATAGTGAAAGTGAAAGTTTTAGGTAAGAAAAATGAAGTTGCAGGCCGTCTGGAGACTGAATATCGGCGGCAATTCACGGCTCGTTGAAAGGGCACGATGGTAAAATAATGCAATTGAAAAATGTTGTCTCCATGCTATTGGCGACAGAACTCGACTTACGGAAAGGCCTGTCGTGTGATAACAATCTCGACCCACGGTGTGCCGGTATTTAAGCCAATACTAGGTGGCGTAACACACACCACGTATACCTTATCTTTTCTCTCGTCCTCGTGAAAACGATCAAGTTCAAGCTACCGGAGTACACACAGCAGCCGTTCGACTAGGAGGCCTCGAAATTGCAATATGCCGTAAAGCTGACGTCTTTCTTGCCACCAAAAGTCTGACTGGTGGCTCATGCTATAGGGTAGGCAAGTGACGTAGCCAGGGAAGGGGGCTGTATCGCAATCGGATGGGCCGAAGTGGAGCGCTCTGACTTCCAAGTATAGAGGGCGCCCTAAGCGAATCTAGTTATCTCGGGACAAGTCAAGCCTGAGCTGAGAGAGTCGTTCGTTTACATGTCGCCAGGAGAGCAGACCTGGCAATCTTCGCTCTGCCACTTCAACATGTTGGGTTTCGTCTGTTTGAGGCCTGTTACCGAATTCCCGTTTTTTTTTTCTTCACCGTCACTTCTTATTGCAACCTGTCGTTCGTCGAGTCGTGAGCCTTTGGAGTGGGATATGTTTATTCCCTTCTTTCCTGCAACTATCATTGCTCTGAATTGCTTCTTAGCTATTAATTTAAAGCTTATTAAAGGTGTCAGTAGTGCTCTTATATATTTCTTTAGAAGTTAGTTTCCCGATTGGCAGAAACGAAGAATTTTAATTCCACCATCAACTGGCCATTGGTTCGGTTCCGGACCAATTGTCTCTGAATCGTCCCTCTCTGCACCTCCCATTTCTCAAGTTTTCGTACCAGACCTTACGGAAAGCACGAGTTTTCTCTCCGTCTTTTCCCAAAATTTGGAGATCTGGCGTGGGCCTTCCGTTCTCGCGAATTTCTCAATATTTTCATCACTTCTTGAAGAAAAACGGTCTAAGTCGGCAATGATGTCTCCCGTTTCTATCATTTTGCGTTTTCGAAGCCTATAATACGGTACAAAAATGACTTCTTATCACATTCAGACTTATATTGTTATATAATGTATGATATAGCTATATTAATGCAATATTTAAAAATATATAAAGTGCTCGCAGATATGATTGGTTTGAGAAACATGAAATCGGCTTCACGAACCTCATTGCATAAATCACTGCCAGGGGGAAGTCTGGGGCAGGAGAAAGAAAAGTTTTGGAAGAGTGAGATCTGAAGGAATAAAAGACGTGGTGCTGATAAAACAGTTGAACGAGACTGAAAAACTAGCTTTGCAGGATTCTAATTTCATCACAGTGGAAGGAGTAGGGCGTGGAAGAACATCTGGCAATGCTGCATAGATTTGGCAACGTAGCACTCAGGCCTCCTCTCCGGCTTAAGTCTCCCTCAGTTCACTTCGCTGCGAGACTGCCCTTTCCCCCTCAACTCCCCCCATCCCGCTCCCAGTGAATTGGAGCAGGTAAGGCCAGGGAGAGGCTGGCATAGGTTGGAACTGCGCATGCTAAGACTTACCTGCGAGAGGGGGGAAGCCTGGGCCCAGCAGTCCTGAAGCAGACAGCATTATTTCACCCTTTTCTTATGGCTTTACTCGTTTCCAGTACTTCGCCAAATTTCCTGACTCTCACGAGCAGTGGCGGCTCGTGGGTAAAAAAATTGGGTAGGCAGTAGTGGTGCAAAAAAAAGTGGGAGGGGGGGTCGGTCACCCCCAATGATTCCTTTGCACCCATATGATCCCCATTTCTATCTCTATTGACCAATGGAGCGTCCTCCTATGATAGTAGCAGGCACATTCGCTCCTCTCTCAACCTCGCTCAGCATCCCCTCCTCCACCCACCACTCTCCAGTCTCTTCTGAGGCCCCCCCTCCCCCCCCCTGGCTACAGGCTTGGTTTAGAATTTTTCCATTCAAAAATTGTAAATCCAATTCTAACATAATCGGAACTATCCATCAAGGAAATTACTTGCATCTAAAAGGAAAAGTGTCGAAGATTTAAACCTTCAATGAATGTAACCATTGCAATCATTGGAAGACACCCGAGGGATGCGAAGCACTGTCAGTTTAACAACACATATCACTTGGTAACAGTGCCTCTTCCTGAGAGAGCAACGAATGCGAGAACTGAGACTGACAGAAGCCTGTTCGGAATGATTCCTTATTCATTCTGCATAATACTGTGGAATAGGTCTGATCAGGTGTGACAACCACAGAGGCTACTACAAGCACGTGCTTTCTCTGAGCAGAAGGCGTGAGCAAGCGATTCTCAACCTTCCTTCCTGCGCAAGGAGTAACAGCGCACCGTAGGCAAGCCTACCCTCACTCATTCCGGTGTTGTGGTTCTCTTCCCTTTCTCCCTCCTCTCGTTCCTGCATTGGACTCGTGGGAATTCGAGCCTAGCCAGCGTAGGCAGGCAGCGCCGTGCCTACTCTGGATGCATTACCTTGTTTTGCTATTACCTCGCATTGGAAAAAAGTATTTCCAGTTGTGCTAATCAATGAATTAATAAGAGAATATTAATTTGAGAACTCTGATTTTAAACTGGGTAGGCACTGCCTACCCTAACGAGCCGCCACTGCTCACGAGCAAGCCCAAATATTATTCTGACCAGAGGCATTCCGAAACGTTGTCATTTAGAAGTTAAGATGGAGTAAAAATTACTTAAATTCACGGTATCTCTCGGTGCCCTCTTGTCTGGCCCTGTTTAGGCCAGACTTAATGTGCCCACCCTAAAGAGCCGCCACTGGTTTGAGTGATCCAAGATGGATCACTTTATTGCTGTAAAGCGAGCCAGCATTCAAGATGCCTGTATCGAGGTCACCGTGGAGGAGATCCGCAAGTCCCATCACTTAACGACGCATTAAGCATCATTTCGGATGAGGCATGTTATGAAAATGAAACAGCTGCTGTGTGTGTACTCTGATAGAAGTTCATAATTTTAATGGTTGTCGAGGGGAAAGTTGTATTTGGCTATGTATATGGTATGATTTGTACACCTCTGCCTCATAATGGATATTGAGAAATAAATGCAAGTATCTCGGCCAATTTTTTGTGCGCCGGTAAATCGCATTTTTTCGGAGTTGCTCACCCGGTCGCAGGACGAAAAAAGCGGAGCCAATTAGTGTTCTCCAGGTGAAAAACTGAAAGGATGGACGTGTAGAGCTGATATTTGCCCGGAAAATAGACAAGGCGGGGAATTTAAGTCTCTTCGCCCCAGAGTTTCTAAAAGGGAGAAGAATTAAGGCTTGCACTCTTTTTAACATGAAAATTTCCTTGTCGACCTGCATTGATGCCACATTTTCCACATGATCTTGACTACCCTCGTGCTGGAACGAAACCGTAATTAGGTTTCGGTTGTTGGAAGATGTTCAGGAAAGTCTTGGGAGTCATTCGGTGGTTATTTAAGCTTATTTTCATATTCAAAGAGGAATTTAAGTCATTGAGCTACTGAAACATACAACGGAAGAGTCAGACGAAACGTCCCTGCCAACTCTTATCACGACCGTGACCCAAGGCATAAGTCCGAAACTTCCCAGAGGAGGATCGAGAACACTCTGCATTCTACTCCTTGCCTTCCAGTCTATTTTATACCTCCTCTCCCTACCGCCCCCCCCCCCCCTCCTCCTCCTCTCCCTACCGCCCCCGTCTGAGAGACGACTCGATTGAAGTGGGTTGAGCGCTCGGGGGAACACTCTCGCTTCATCCCGACTCGAGAGTCAGCCTCTCCACTCTCGGAGCACTCAGAGGAATGATATCGAAAATATTCTATCTTTCCTCGATGGGGAATTTCTCCAGCAATTTTCAAGGTCAATCTTGCGATTGTGGAGACCAAGATCTCATTTTCCGTTCTTGTGAGTCTCATCCGTGCGTTTTTATTCTCGCACCTAAGCAGTCGAAAACTAAAGTGTTTGGAGACGATCCCATAGCCAAATCGAAGACATATGTTCATAGAAGAAGAAAAGAGCCCTTTGAGGGGCTGGCGATAAAAAATAAATTGACGATAGGAACAAGTGGAAAAATTTCCATTTAAAACTACCGCTAGCCTGTGTTTAACCACGGTTGTCGGATATAAAATTGCGCTCCTGTTGGAACGATGAGCAATCTTGCTTCCATATCGATTAAAAACATGTATTTTTGGGCTAAGTACGAACTTAGACGAAAAGACTCGAAGATGAAATAATGCTAAGCGAAAAACGGTCGATGTTGTCCATGACGTACTACGGAAGGATACCACCGGTTGATGATGGCGTTCAGCATTTGCACCAGACATGGTAAATACCGGATGGCCCCCCAAAAAGTTCCGAACTTTACACGCCTGCAGACGGTGTACCATATGAGTTATTGACAGGAAATTTACAGGCTTTTACATGCAATGTTTGCAGGTAATGTGACAAAAATTTCATTGCAATTGTCTGTAAACAACATGAGTAAAAAGTTTTCCCCGCACGATGTCAAAAGAGCGAGTGCGCAAAGGAACGCGCCTGAACTCAATGAAAGAACTGCTTGATGGGTCCTCCATAGATGTGTTCTCCTTGTAACGCCCGCCGAGGCAGCACCCCGGAAAGCGCACTGACGCACTTGCTCATTTGACGACTTGCACGGAAAGAGCTCTTACTCGTGTTCAGAGCAAGGAATTTCATTGAAATTTTCCTAAAGGCACCTACCTATATTGGGTATGACGCTCGGAAAATATCAAGACGATGCTTAGCATGTGTCCCGTCTGCATCCGCACGAAGTTCGGAACTTTTTTTTTGGGCCACCCGGTATAAATAGACGGGACAAGGCAGTCGATGATCTCACGTCGACTTGGAAGGCCGTCGGCCATTACTGTTACCATCAACGAGAGGAAGAGGCGTGGTTTTCGCTGCGGCGCAATGTTATCATTCCCGAGTATGTTTCCAAGATTCGGATGCTCTGAAAGACCGTTTACTGCCCAGTTTAAAATCCCGGCTGGAAACAGCTAAAATTTCCAGCTGGACTCCACCTGTAAATTCGGACCAATTCTAACTGGGTAACAGCTGGAAAGTAGTCATCTCCAGATTTGTTCCTAATCGCTATATCACTAGCTGAATGAGAATCGTTTTGTTGACAATTTTTGTCAGAGGTCCACCTACAGGAACAGCTGATTTTCAACTGTAAATTTTGCTACATTTCAGCTATAGGGTCCTATTCATAAAATTCCATCTAAGAAACAACTGGTACCTACTATTTTCCAGCTCTTCGCCAGCTGGGAATGGTCCGAATTTACAGATTTGATCCAGCTGGAATATTCCAATTGTGATTTTAATCTGGGTGGGTCGGGTATCACGTTTTAATTGATGAATCGGGCTCGATAGCTGTTGGCCGTTTAGAGAGGTGTGACGGATTTTTCTGTGCCCCGTGTAGAAACTGGGCCTAACTGCATGGGAAGCTACTATTGCACGCACACATTGTGAAGTGCAACGAAAATAATGACTGAGTTTCTACTTCTCAGTGATGGTAGTGGTAGTACTAATCAATGGTAGTGGTAGCACTAATCAATTTTCACTAAACTTCGTCAGTGAAAACAGGGTAGGCCTAGGCCTATCCGGTCTCCAGTCGCCTCTGCTGAACGACATTATTGCGTTATCACAACTATGGGATTCGGATTCTCTTCTGACTAGATATTACACTTTTTTTTCAATGCAGGGTTGAATGAAGCCTCCAATGCAATGGTGAGCATCAAAACTCACAGTGGAATATGACATCACGAAATGGAAAGCTATGCGTTTATTAGGCGACGTGACGGCATGAGAGATGGCCTCCTTCAAATTGGCGTGCGGCTGCAGCGCGTTTCCCATTGGCATGGTACCATGTCTCTGATTAGCACCTCCCGCACCCCCGATTAGCACCTCCCGTTCGTTTGAATGCGGGATGGCTTATTCACGACTTCGGGGTCGAGGTCATCGAGTAGAGATGAAGTAGGCCTAGGTCTACATGTTACGTACTCTCATGGCCGAGTCCGAAGAGGCTGGAAAGTTGGGCCATACGCATAAGATTAACCCTGGGATTCGCGTGTAAGCTGGACAGAAAATTAGAACCTCGTTAGAGCGCATACATGATAGACCTTACTTCGGCCGGGGCATGACCTAATGTTCAACTAAGTTAAAGCTTAGGCATAGCCTAAGTTAGACGTTCACGCATTGAAGGAAGGCACAGGCCAAGATGTGGTAGGCTAGCCTATTGTTACATTTATAGACGTGTTTGCTAGGAGCCGCTTTGCGCCGGTTGGATCGGTAGGCCTAATGCGTTCTTCAAATCAGTTTCGTCGCAATCCGTCTCAAAATCAAGAAAAAAAAGTTGTGAAAATTTACAGGCACGACGACGTCAAGTCATCCGTATGCATTGATCCAAATAATGATGGACCAGTCCGGTCGTTTCTGATACGTACTGTGTTTTCCCTTTCTCTATTTTAAGACCTGAGGCCCGTTCCTCGCCTCTGCTAAACTTAAATCTAAATCTTAGGCTAAATCTTAGTCTAAAGGGTCAGGGCGAAGACCAGACTTTTTTCTTTTCGACTGCTTTTAGATTTAGATTAAGATTTAAGTTTAGCAGAAGCGAGGAACGGGTCTATGGTAGATTCCTTTAGTGTGCCCTAAGTGACTAGAAGTGACTGACGTCTCATTCCAAGTCGAATTTCGAAGCGGAAACTGAGGGTGGGTGAAGTGACGAAACGGAAGGCCTCAGAAACTGGTCGTCCTTCGTCGATCAATTAACAAACTTTCGAAGGAGGGCTTCAATGGAACGGGAAATGTCGCTGCTTTCTGCCTGTTTCACACCGGATAAAAAATTTAGCAGATTCCTCGAGACTTCAAAGGCTAAAAAGTGATTTTATCCTTTCTCACTTACGCTGCCCTGATGCATTGGCAACCCTTGGCATCGGCCGCTGAAGGGCATCTACGCAATCGACTATTTGCAGGTTTTCACTCAGCCGATTCCGAGGTCAACGCCCCCCCTCCCTTTCTGTTTCGTAGAAAAAAATGGGAGAAGAACACGTGTGTGTGTGTGAAAGCTGTTTGGCGTCGGTTTCCCTCGTCTCTTTTCCAAGAAGAGGAACAGGTGCTTCCGGTCTCTTCCACGTAAAAGAGAAAATCGCAGTGGTACATGGTATTGACAATCCCTTCATTCCCAAAAGAGCCATTTGGAACAACTTTGGATATAACAAAAATGTTTAACTTCGAATTATGTATCTGGCGGCGTCTAGAGCTGGTCAAAGAGATGGAATCATTAGGTTTTTGAAAATCTGCGGAGTAAGAAACTAAGAAATTCTTATCCCAGTTATTTTCTAGGTTTTCTCAAGTTAGATTATGAGAATTAATTTAGAGATGTCGAGAAAACTTCGATGGAAAGGTATGGTTGAATTGCTAGCAGAAAAGTTGGAGTTTCATAATTTTAATTATAATGATTTCTCCAGAAAAATATTTCTTAATATAATTTGCTTTCCAAGTAGGCTTGTTTTAGAGCGTGGAAATGCTTTTGGTCCTTGTCGAATCCACAAAGCTCAATGTCATGTATTTTTCCTCCTGCCAAATACATAATTATGGCATGAAAGGATTAATCTCTCTCTTTGTCTTAGACCTGGCTGTGACGGAATCCTGACAGACTTCCGAGAACACGTTGGCCTAGGATTTGCACTTTCTGGCAGCATAATTTGTTTATGGCGTTCCTTCGACAAAAAAATATACATTTTACAAGCGCGTGATTCCATCATTCGCAAGGACTGAGACAAATGATGGCATTGGTCATCCTGTCACACTTTCGTTTTTTTCCCCAATAAAACTCACGCGTGCGTCCGGCCTTCCTCTACTCCTTCCTCTGTTCGGGATTTTAAAATCCTGCACAGAGTAGCTCTGTCATGAATCTCAAGCTGGTGGGAAAAAAGTTGAAAACACAGTGCAGAATATTGAATAATAATTTGTTGGCTTTCCGCCCCCGCATTTCCCACAATCGGCGCAGGCACATCATCGGCCCATCGGTACAGCCATAATTTTCTCCCAGCATTTGACGCTAAGTTGAAAATTGGTGGAGACGCGAGCAGAGTATCACCGCCCAAGGTCTGTTATTTGATTTTAAAAAAAGTAATTATAGAAATTAAAAGTCAAGATTTTATTATGTTGTCAGCATTTTGTTATATTTATATTATTTGTATGGCATTTTTACATCTATATTTTAATTGATACGATGTATTATATAGTTAAATTAAAACGTAGTCAACATTTTTTTTCCATGCATGATGATATTGGTATCATCTTTGAAATGCCTTCCTGGGCCACTTAAACCCTACGTCACACAAAGAAATAGTGTGTAAATGACTTATTTAACCCTTTCACAGGAAATTTCCACGTTTGACATATTGCAAGAAAAAAATTATTTCCCTACCATACCGCAAGTGATAATGCAAAACCCCTCCTGTACGTATTACATAGAGCCTATTATACCCTGTCGAAAAGAAGTATAAATTCATGAGATCTGCCGAATTCCTGATGAGGATCGTGAGGTTACCCTCGAGCTCTGACGACTTTCTCATCAGGATTATCAGGTTCTTCATGAGGCTTCGAAACATCCTCATGAAGATTATGAGGCTTCAAAAATTTCTAATGAGAAAGTTGTGAGACCTCACGAGACCTCTGTTCGAAAATTTCATTGAAGATCTCATGAGGTTTTTCTAGCAGGGACGAGCCTTCATTTGGCATTTTGGTAAGTGGCATAAGACCTCATGAGATCGGTTCAGATGCCTCGAGGATCATGAGGACATGAAATCATCATTTTTGATAATAGTTTCTTGACTATGGAATCTTAAATCGTGCATAATTCTTGTCACAAAACTGCCTTCGTTAGCAATAAATTCGCAATAAAGGAAATTCGCCTGCTAGAGGGTTAAGCGATATTTCCCAGTTTGTCTTCTGGGATACAGTCAAGGAATATTGGCGTACATCATAAGCAAAGCACCCAACACAGTGAGGGCATAATTTTCATGCGCACAAATTTTGGGACACAGCTAATGCAGTGCGCCTTAATAGCATTTTTTTGCGTGGGGGTGGAGGGAGGGGAGGCGGGCCAGGAGGACTTTTTCAATAAAGTTTGAACTTTATTGAAAAAGAAACGGAAGAGTGAGAGGATTCCCGATGCCATGATTTGACGCAGTTCTGCGGCAGAGGAGTGAAATATTTAGATCTTTTTTCGAAGAACTATTATCTCCGGCCGAAGAGGGCCTGGAACAGATCAGAATCACCCCATGTTCTTTTAGGATTTATTGCGTGAAAGAGGCCGGAAGCACCTGTTCTTTTTCTTGGAAAAAGTGAGGAGGGAGTCCGACGCCAGACCTCACTCGTTCCCACACATGTTCCACTTTCCTCCATTTATTTTACGAAGCGGAGGAGGGAGGGGGAAAGCGTTGGCCTTACCAAAGGCCGATGTAGCAGATGAATATTCATATTCATAGACAGCTCGAATTGAGACCGCAGAAATACGCACCATTAAGGCGGGATTAGGCAAAGAATAACTCATTGGAACTGTATTTGCTAGTACAGATTAGTACTTGCTGTATTAGTCCAGGACGCGCTCCTTCAATCCAGGAGGGATCCATCGATATCTGGTTTTTAGAATTGGTTCCGTCGCTTTTGCTCTGGCTCGGTCTGCATGCTCGTAGGTGCAACAAGAAATCAGATTCCCAGCATGGATGGAAATCCGGGTGTGTGCAGCAAATTTTTCCATATTTTACGCCGAACAAGAGCAACGTCATTTGCACGTAACAAACTTTTCTTTCAGTGTTGTACACTAAAAAAAAAATCGGTTGGATGGGAACCCTTGGATGGTTATACGCTTTCAATGCGGTTTTCGGCAATCGAAAAAACATTTGAATTTGAAAACTCACTTCAAAACATCAGTATTTGACATCATGACGCAAAATAACTTTTTGGCTCTTGAACTATTAACGAAGAGGCTCGGTACGAGTTTTGTCCTGTGATCCCTGGAATCATATTTACTTATCCTTGGAACCTTTGCTAAATACAGGGTGTCCATAAACTGACTACCTATGGGCGACGTTTTTTATTATAGACCCTGAAGTAGCCATTTTTTAAAACTTTTGTAGGCTGACAACGTACCGACCTTGGAATAGTGTCATATCTTTTCTCCTACAACTTTGGCATGGCCGAGAATTACTTTCCAACATCTAATGTTTCGTGAAAATTTTTTCATTTGAATGAAGAAGAAATTCAGACAACGATTCGAGGCAAATTTTGCCGTTCGACCCTATTGCAAAAAACTTCTTGCAGTTTTCACGGTATTGAATTCCCAAAATGTTCTAATATTCAAATGTTAGAACATTTTGGGAATTCAAAATCATAAAAAATAGGAATTTACTTGACAAATTGGCTCAATGTGTCCACTGCCGATTTCCAGACATTTCTGAGCCCATTGCTGATGGGCTCAGAAATGTCTGGAATGTTAGCTCCATCCACGAGAATTCCATCACTTTTCTGGCACATGACACTTAAGAAATCCTCTTTCAAGTTGTTCAGATCTGTGGGCTTCTCCTTGTAAACAATGCCTTTTAAGTAGCCCCAGAGAAAAAAAAATCACAAGCGGTCAAAATCCGGAGATCGTGGAGGCCATTTGCCCTGGCTGACAATTCGGAATGCTACGCTTCATATGTCTGAACTTTTAATTAAAACAAGAGTTTGGTCAATTTAATTTTTTTCAGTGACAATAGAGTGGAGAAACAAAAGATTTTATACCATTCCGAAGTCTAATACAATATAAATAAAAAAGTTGGTTCCTCCAGATTCTGTATGAAAAAATATACGAAGAAAAAAGTTATGGACACCCTGTAGTTACTCGTGGGAGTTATGTTAATGTCTTGGATCATTGATTATCTGCCACGTCAAAGCCCTTAGATCCTGGTAGCTCCACGAATCGATTTCAGCTTGTGTGTGCTTGGTTCAATCAATAATGGTTCTGTAGAAGTTTCACCAAAAATGGTTCCAATCGGAACCTTTATTTTTTAGAGTGTTGAACCTATTTCCTCGCCACATTTGCTCAACCATTACATGTCAGAGTGATCAAAGTCCTTGATCGTAGCGTTTATTTTCTGCCCTGTCAAAGCCCTGAAGACTGTGAAACTCCATGGATCAATTTCTGTTCTTCCAGGATAATGGTTGATTCCAAATGTTAAGTGTTAGCAATGTTATTAACAAGTGAAGTAACGCTTAAAAATTTGTGTAGATGCCGAAGAGGATTCGTTTGTAGGATATAACCATTAGTAATTGGAAAGAGACACCGCAGCGTCGTAAAAAATTCAGTCTCGGAAGTTTTGATCTCCCCTCGTACGTCCCTCGTATGTTTGTTAATACCCTTCTGCAGACCCTTCATACTTAAAATAGAATTACAGATGTATGAATCAACAAATGAGATTACATATTTCCAGTCACCATCATAGACATCTGCTTTCTCATGAGATGAGGTGGAAAAGGGGGGCATTGCTTGCCTGCATTGGAAGTGCCTCGGGCTTAGAAAATTTTTACATCTCTCGTCCCTTCCCCGTATTCCATGAGATTTTGCGTATGCCAGCGCAATCTGAGAGAACACGTGCTTTAACTATGCTTCATATCTTGAAATTTTCCTAGTTCAGTTACTTGAAGGAAATCTGTAGCGTGCCCAGGAAATTTAAATTGGGGGGCAACGGGTTGACATATGAAAAACTGTTAACTCATTTGTAATATATAGCGACACTACAAAAAGAAGTTGTTGGAGGATCAAACCTGTAAAAATATCCCAAGGAGGGGGTTATGACCATCATAACCCCTCCCCTCCCCCACCTGTTGGACACGACACCACTGGAAATATGAGCTGGAAGTAATCCTCCGCATTTTGAACTGCTCTAGCCTTTTTCGTCTGAATTGTGTTGCCCTCCCACGAAGGAGTCCTCGCGTGGCGTAGAAATTTTTGCCTTAAATGCCTGAAATGTTAATTTCGACAAAAACTTTAGCTTAGGGGGAAAAAAAGAAAATTTCCTGCGAGAGACGCACGGCGAAATAGGGGGTTTAAGAAACACGGGGAATTCGAGATGGGTCAGAAATCCACGGCTGTTTTTCAATATTCATTCTTATAAGGTTCAGTTCAATATCCTGCGATGACTTTAGAAAATCGCAGATCACCCATCCGTTCAGCAACTCTGTTCCGATGGGTAAGATTCATCATTTTTCCCTTACCTTCCTAAACCATGTATTAATGTGAATTTCAGCCTTTTTTAAACTATAAAATCGTGGAAAATCCTCTACGTGGTCGAATTCAGCGATTCCTTTCCGATGGCTGAGATCCGTGTTTTTCCCCTGCTGTGATTCGACAATACTGCAGATAATGCATATTGCTAGCCGAATCGATAATGAATAAAAATCGCGAGAAATTGTCATTATCGAATTCTGAGATTCCTTTCCGATGGGTGAGATTTCTGTTTTTCCACTGCTCTCGTTCGACAATCATGCAAAAATTTTTAGGTACTAGCAGCAGCTCTATTCCTTCATGTTCGCGGAAAATCGTACTTCTGGTCGATTTCAGGGATTCTTTTCCGATGGCTGAGATCCGTGTTTTTCCGCTGCTGTCGTTCGACAATACTGCATATAATTCATATATTGCTAGCCGAATCGATAATCCTTACAATTAGCGGAATATCGTCCACGTGGTTGAATTCAGCGATTTCTTTCCGATGGGTGAGATTTGTGTTTTTCCACTGCTGTCGTTCGACAATACTGCAGATAATGCATATTCCTAGCCGAATCGATAATCAATTAAATTCGCGGAAAATCGTCTACGTGGTCGAATTCAGCGATTCTTTTCCGATGGGTGAGATTCCTGTTTTTCCCCTGCTGTCGTTCGACAATACTGCATATAATTCATATATTGCTAGCCGAATCGATAATCCTTACAATTCGCGGAATATCGTCCACGTGGTTGAATTCAGCTATTTCTCTCCGATGGGTGAGATTCGTGTTTTTCCTCTGCTCTCATTCGACAATCATGCAGATAATGTTTGGTGCTAGCAATGCCTCTATTCCTTCATGTTCGCGGAAAATCGTACTTCTGGTCGAATTCAGCGATTCCTTTCCGCTGGGCGAGATGCGTGTTTTTCCCCTGCTGTTGTTCGACAATTGTGCAGATAATGTATATATGGCTAGCCGAATTGATAATCAATTAAATCCGCGGAAAACCGCCCACGGGGTCGAATTCAGCGATTCTTTCCGATGTGTGAGATTCCTGTTTTTCCACTGCTCTCGTTAGACAATCATACAAATAATGTCAGTTTCCATCCGCAGCGCTAACATTTGATGTACGCGGAAAATCTTCCACGTGGTCGAATTCAGCGATTTCTTTCCGATGGGTGAAATTCGTGTTTTCCCGCTGCTGTCGTTCACAATAGTGCAGATAATGTATATATTGCTAGCCGAATCGATAATCAATGAGAATCACGGAAAATCCTCTGCGTGGTCCAATTCAGCGATTCCTTTCCGATGGGTGAGATACCTATTGTTACACTGCTGCAATTCGACAATACTGCAGAAAATGCATATTCCTAGGCGAAGCGATAATCAATAAAAATCGCAGAAAATCGTTCTTGTCGAATTCAGCGATTCCTTCCGATGGTTGAGATTCGTGGTTTTCCCCTGCTGTCCTTCGACAATCATGCAAATAATGTCAGTTGCCAGCCACTGCGCTAACATTTGATTTTCGCGGAAAATCGTGCGTCTGATCGAATTCAGCGATTCTTTTACGATGGGTGAGATTCTTGTTTTTCCGCTGCTGTCGTTCACAATAGTGCAGATAATGTATATATTGCTAGCCGAATCGATAATCAATGAGAATCACGGAAAATCCTCTGCGTGGTCCAATTCAGCGATTCCTTTCCGATGGGTGAGATTCATGTTCTTCCACTGCTCTCCTTCGGCAATCATGCAAATAATTTCAGTTGCCTGCCACTGAGCTAAGATTTGATTTTCGCGGAAAATCGTCCACCTGGTCGAATTCCACGATTCTTCTCCGATGGGTGAGATTCAAGTTTTTCCACTGCTGTCGTTAAACACTACTGCAGATAATGCATATTCCTAGCCGAATCGATTATCAATAAAAATCGCGGAAAATCGTCCTTCTTCTCGAATTCAGCGATTCCTTTCCGATGGCTGAGACCGTGTTTTTCCTTTGCTCTCATTCGAGAATCATGCAGATAATGTTAGGTGCTAGCAGTGCCTCTATTCCTTCATGTTCGCGGAAAATCCTACTTCTGGTCGAATTCAGCGATTCCTTTCCGATGGGTGAGATTCATGTTTTTCCACTGCTCTCGTTAGATAATCATGCAAATAATGTCAGTTGCAAGCCGCTGCACTAACATTTTATTTTCGCGGAAAATCGTATACGTGGTCGAATTCAGCGATTCCATTCCGATGGCTGAGATCCGTGTTTTTCCTCTGCTCTCATTCGACAATCATGCAGAGAATGTTAGGTGCTAGCAGTGCCTCTATTCCTTCATTTTCGCGGAAAATCCTACTTCTGGTCGAATTCAGCGTTTTTTTTCCGATGGTTATGATTTGTGTTTTTCCGCTGCTGTCTTTCGACAATACTGCAGATAATGGATATTCCTAGCCAAAGCGATAATCAATGAAATTCGCGGAAAATCTTCCACGTACTCGAATTCAGCGATTCCTTTCCGATGGTTGAGATTCATGTTTTTCCACTGCTCTCGTTCGGCAATCATGCAAATAATTTCAGTTGCCAGCCACTGAGCTAACATTTGATTTTCGCGGAAAATCTTCCACGTAGTCGAATTCAGCGATTCCTTTCCGATGACTGAGATCCGTGTTTTTCTACTGCTGTCGTTAAACAATCATGCAAATAATGTCAAGGGGCAGCCACTGCGCTAACATTTGATTTTCGCGGAAAATCGTCCTTCTTGTCGAATTCAGCGATTCCTTTACGATGGCTGAGATCCGTGTTTTTCCTCTGCTCTCATTCGACAATCATGCAGATAATGTTAGGCGATTGCAGTGCCTCTATTCCTTCATGTTCGCGGAAAATCGTACTTCTGGTCGAATTCAGCGATTCCTTTCCGATGGGTGAGATTCATGTTTTTCCACTGCTCTCGTTCGGCAATCATGCAAATAATTTCAGTTGCCAGCCACTGAGCTAACATTTGATTTTCGCGGAAAATCGTCCACCTGGTCGAATTCCGCGATTCTTCTCCGATGGTTGAGATTCATGTTTTTCCGCTGCTGTCGTTCGACAATACTGCAGATAATGCATATTGCTAGCCGAATCGATAATCCTTACAATTCGCGGAATATCGTCCACGTGGTTGAATTCAGCGATTCCTTTCCGCTGGGCGAGATGCGTGTTTTTCCCCTGCTGTTGTTCGACAATTGTGCAGATAATGTCAGTTGCCAGCCACTGCTCTAACATTTGATTTTCGCGGAAAATTATCCACGTCGTCGAATTCAGCGATTCCTTTCCGATGGGTGAGATACCTATTGTTGCACTGCTGCAATTCGACAATACTGCAGAAAATGCATATTCCTAGGCGAAGCGATAATCAATAAAAATCGCAGAAAATCGTTCTTCTTGTCGAATTCAGCGATTCCTTCCGATGGTTGAGATCCGTGTTTTTCCTCTGCTCTCATTCGACAATCATGCAGAGAATGTTAGGTGCTAGCAGTGCCTCTCTTCCTTCATGTTTGCGGAAAATCGTCCACGTGGTCGAATTCAGCGTTTTTTTTCCGATGGTTATGATTCGTGTTTTTCCGCTGCTGTCGTTCGACAATACTGCAGGTAATGGATATTCCTAGCCAAAGCGATAATCAATGAAATTCGCGGAAAATCTTCCACGTAGTCGAATTCAGCGATTCCTTTCCGATGGTTGAGATTTATGTTTTTCACCTGCTCTCGTTCGACAATCATGCAAATAATGTCAGGGGGCAGCCACTGCGCTAACATTTGATTTTCGCGGAAAATCGTCCTTCTTGTCGAATTCATCGATTCCTTTCCGATGGGTGAGATTCATGTTTTTCCACTGCTCTCGTTCGGCAATCATGCAAATAATTTCAGTTGCCAGCCTCTGAGCTAAGATTTGATTTTCGCGGAAAATCGTCCACCTGGTCGAATTCCACGATTCTTCTCCGATGGGTGAGATTCATGTTTTTCCACTGCTGTCGTTAAACACTACTGCAGATAATGCATATTCCTAGCCGAATCGATAATCAATAAAAATCGCGGAAAATCGTCCTTCTTCTCGAATTCAGCGATTCCTTTCCGATGGCTGAGATCCGTGTTTTTCCTTTGCTCTCATTCGAGAATCATGCAGATAATGTTAGGTGCTAGCAGTGCCTCTATTCCTTCATGTTCGCGGAAAATCCTACTTCTGGTCGAATTCCGCGATTCCTTTCCGATGGCTGAGATCCGTATTTTTCCTCTGCTCTCATTCGACAATAATGCAGATAATGTTAGGTGCTAGCTGTGCCTCTATTCCTTCATGTTCGCGGAAAATCGTCCACGTTGTCGAATTCAGCGATTCTATTCCGATGGCTGAGATCCGTCATTTTCCTCTGCTCTCATTCGACAATCATGCAGATAATGTTAAGCTCTAGCAGTGCCTCTATTCCTTCATGTTCGCGGAAAATCGTACTTCTGGTCGAATTCAGCGATTCCTTTCCGATGGGTGAGATTCATGTTTTTCCACTGCTCTCGTTCGGCAATCATGCAAATAATTTCAG
>CAJPEV010004497.1:0-21667 GCA_905338385.1 Darwinula stevensoni | reverse complement strand
GTACGTTGCGTTCTTCCTGTGAGAAACGAGGTTAGCCATGAAATCCGCGAGGGATGAATGCCAAGAAGCCATAGCTTCTGGATTAGGCAGGTGTGGCTGATCCGGTCGAAAGCTTTGCTGTAATCAATGAACACTGCCGTAACGGCTTGTCCCTTGTCAATATTCTGGTGGATGAAGTGGAGAAAGTTGAGGAGGTAGTGCGTCGTTGAGGTGCCTTTTTGGTTGCCATATTGATTTGGATCTGAATGGTTGCAGATGTCATCATTCGCTCGATTTCTTCGACGAGCACTCTAATTTCTTCACTTGGGAAATTCGGTCGTCGACCACCGTGGGCCTAAATCCGTTGGATGCGACTTTGAAGTTCAAATTTCCTTCTGGAACCGCACTAAAAGATGGGCATTCCTTAGTTGAAAATTATATCTTTCTAAAGAAAATAACTATGGTAAGAAAATGAAGAATCACTATTCTCAAGTACAGTAAAAATTTGTGTGAATTACATGGACGACTTCCTGTAAATGTAGGAAATGTTAGCGTAATTCTTGACGCATGGTCCATTTATTTTCTGAGAAAAGCAGGATATAGAAAAACGGTTTTTCTAAATTAACAAAAAAGGAGAAATAAGGAAAAGACTACAAATGATGGTACATATTCGTGTTCAGCTTGCCAAGCGAGACTTTTTCAGCTATTTCGCATCGTCGTTGCACTTTTCACGCAGAGCGTGGTGAACTTTCTGCATTATGTCCGCTTGCCCCTGGAATCTGGTCTCCATAAATTCTGCAGGTACAAAGAGTTCCGTTCTTCCTCTACCTAATAAAACCCCTGGCTCTGACAAGATCTATAATAAAGCTCTTCAGAAAGGCACCTTTACATTTTTTAACTCCTTGCTGAACTTTATAACTCTTGCCTCAAGTACAGATACTTTCCTCCAGCCTGGAAAGAAGCTTTAGTAGCAATGATCCCTAAGCCGGACAAAGATTTAAGTAAACCCTCTTCCTACCGGCCCATTAGCCTACTCAGTGTCCTGGGCAAGACCCTAGAAATAATAATAACTGAGAGGCTAGCATCTTTTCTAGAGAGTAACGGCATCCTCCACGCAGCGCAGGCCGGCTTCCGTCGCAATTGTACCTCGGACCAGTTGGTCCGTCTGGTTTCCTTTGCAGGCATTTGATGGTTTGTCTGATAGGCAGTGGGTCGCAAGGATTTGTCTGCTGAAAATGATGACAGCAAGTTCTTTTGCAAAAACTTATGTATCCGAGGCAGTGGTTTTTGAGATATTTTCAGTCATTGCAGCATACTTGATGCAAAATCTAAAAATTAACCTTAATGAAGTACTACAGACAGAAGTCCTTTGAATAGGAAAGATGCGCCTGGGAGTTCTTAATTCACGATCCTAATATGAGGCCAATGGCCTCTGGCATTCCCACCAATAGCAAGAACAATATTTATGAATATCAAAATGATTTTTCACCTCAAGCGCTTGTAACTTGGGGAAGGAAAAGTCACAATGATGTATTGGGGAAAATTCATAATTATATATACGTTTACGATATTCATAAAATCTATACAACCAAGGGCTAATTTCTGCATGAAATACTAATAGTGCAATCTCAATTTGTAATGGTCCACGAACAAATAAAAAGGTAATGGAAGAATGGAAGACACCGAAAAAGAGACACTGCAGAGGGTACATTAATGATGTAGCTGATCCATTTTTTATGTTAATGTTTAATTCATCACTAAATAATATTGACTGTCACGAATAGGCAATGATTCATCCCAAGAATTTATTAGGTGTCTCAATGAATTCACATCCCAAATTATTATTACTATCACCAATTGATATCATCACCAGATTTAATTAATCTTACGCCAAACTCTTCCTCAGTATTTTCACCGGATACTGTGAAATGACCACCTAATTCTATTGAGTTTGCATAAAAACAGTCCCATTTCATGTCAAAAGAGTAAAAGTTTACTTTTATCGGGCCTGCAGGCAGAAGACAAAGACTATCCCAGCTGTAAATTAGCACTCCTAGTGAATGAATCAAGACTGGCATTTCCAAACAAACATGGTATGTGCATTCAAATTTAGAGCTCTCGCTACTCAGGAGAGTCTTGTTCTCCCAATGCTCCGGTTTTCTGATTATATGTTCTTGTGTTCTTTCCCAAACCTCTTCCTTTGTGACGTTGCCGTCACTGCAGGCGATAAAGGCGTCTCCTTACTTTCAATGCCCTGTAACTTTCTAGTTACCATGGCACCTATTACGTAGAACGCAGAAACTGGAAGTCAGCGCCGTACTCAACTCCCATACACAAGCACACAAGCCAAGGAGACTACAGTAGTTAGACAGATTCCCCCCGGAGGCCCCTAAAACAATTGCATATGCAGCACATATTGATAAGTTTGATGATAAGGACTTATTTTTTTTTTGCGGGTTAATGCAAATTTGGTGATACCAACCCCCGTGGTGCAATCCATACAATGTATATAGATGTCTCTGGAGAGGGCCTTCGATGCCTCGAGTTATAAGTGCTCCCCTCATCTTGGGACGGTCTAGCACGTGGGAATGAATAACGTGATTGGTCGGATCCTGGCGTGGAGGTCCCTAGGCATAGGGTAACATGGGGGAATATGGACACCAAAAATGGAATCAGGTTATAGCGTCACGTCTGGGTGAAATTAAACTTTGCCAATATTCAGAAAATATTGATTGGTGTCTCCTTTATTTATTCCCAACAAGATCCGTGCTGAAAAGTAAATGGGAAAATAGTATTTGGGACCTCTTCAAATGGGTCCCAAGAGGCCATATTACCCCTATTGTTGGGGGAATATGGCCAGGTATTAGGGGGAATATGGCCCAACAAAATGAAACCTGGTCATCATGGTCCATCAAGGTTGAATTTGACTTTTACAATGTTTCTAAAATATTGATTGATATCTCCTTTGCTAAATGCCAGCAAGGCGTATGCAAAAAAAAACCATGGTGATGGCGTCTTTGGGTCTTTTTTGAGTAGGTCTCAAGAGGCCATATTAGCCTTATAGTTGGGGGAATATGGCCACTTCTGAAAAACAACTCCAGATTGTCCATGAACGTGTGAAATGTGCTGGAACATGCTGAGTACATTGAAACATGATAAAGGACTCTCAGCAGTTGAAAAATAAATATTAATTGCACCGAGGACAAACAAAGAAGACGACATCATTACTTGACTCGAGGAACTGTTGTGGAAAACAGGATTGCAACGCTTTTGCTTTTGAGTAAAAATGCACGTGATTGGGAGACAATATCTAGAGACTGTGTATGTGTAAGAGGAATGATCAAGCATCGATTAAAGTGACTATGCGCTACGAGTGTAAAATAAGAGGTCTTACATTGCAGGAAAAATGTTGCGTTGTTTTTGCATGTATGGATAAATAGTGCCAAAAATCATAGAATGTCCTATTTTTACGAGGGATATTAACTTCCTTTCAAGTTTCGTGCAACAAAAATTTCTGAAGAATGTCAAGCGATGCAGAAGGAGGTGCATAAGCATGCCCTCATGCACGGCATCCTCATGTACTGCATATTTCGTCCAGATGTCCAGTACGTCTATCCATATATCCAAGTGCATTGAATGATCTCTTGCAGTCTGAGATCCCACAGGAAAGGAAGCAGACAGTATCAATAGGTCTGTGCGGTGCTAACATGAAATGAAGAATGTATCCATATTACCCCAAATCGAGATGGTCGTATTTCCCTATATTGGCTCGCATTACAAAAATGACAACACTGCCTATAAACCGCAAGTGAAGGGGTTAGCACTTTGCACAAGCATTCTGGAGAGACCATAGAAGAACTTAGAAGTAATGGTTTCTGTATCCATGCTGCTATTAGGAAGTATACGCTTATGTTGCTCAAGGCTCATATTAGTTCCACGGTCATGATCAAAGAATCGTATGCATATGACTTTTAAGACATCGATGTATCCCGAATTCCTGTGGGAACTGGATTGATGGACAGGTCTACACATTTCGACAATTGCATGTACTCTTCGATAGAACTATTTTTTAAATTCGCCCAAACTAATTATTCAGTCTATAAGGGGATTCCTTGTGAAGGGCCATATTACCCCAATGGCCATATTCCCCCAAGTTACCCTATCCTTCACATATGGTCATCACCTTACAGTGCAGACAATTGTCTATCAATTTCAATAGGTTTCTTGTTTTTGTTGGTCAGAAATTTAAAGAAGATTCGGTGTCCCACTTTCCTTGTTACCTCGGTTACTGTCATTTTGATTTTTAGCAGAGGTATTGATGTAGGAAACGCACGATATGGTTGTACAACACAACGACGACATATAAAAAATTGTGAATCTGCTCATCAACTACCAATGCTACTTTGCTGTATATAAACAAAAGTCCAGGTGGGCCTTGAACGACCCTCACAGAAATACCTGAGAGGGATGACATTCTCCTTCTTCCCAAAATCTGCATACGTGATGAAGCCGATGAAGGCGTTCATTAAGAAACCAGAAAATGCGATGAGGACTCCACTTCCGGAATCATACCTGAGCATTGGACAAAAGAATAAATACTTGATAAGACAAGTATCCAATCCTAAAAGCTGGAAATATACCTTATACCACAAGGTTTTCTTGAATGACAGGAATAACTATGTTTTTCTACTTGTGGAGGATGTACCAGTCCGAGCAAGTTGATACTTGAACCAAACACACTCGCCAAATTCGAGACTTTGGCGCAGGTACCATCTAATATAGTAAAACTTTGTGGACGATATGATTATATACATTTTACGTTATCTCGCCTCCGTTATGTAACACCACTCTCCAGCTAGATGTTAACAACAAGAGATAAATATCTGGCATCCATCAATATATCAAATATATTTTTTAAGCATATTCACCATTTCAAACGGATATCGGAATGTTTTCTTCTATTCATCACGTCATTTTCGATTTGGGAAGCATTGGGTGATAATGCACAATCCATATCGCCTTTAACTGCAAAAATCGTCCCACCGGTCAGTTATATAAAATGAGGCAACGATCAATTTAGTTGATAATAATAAGTAGCGATTCTGGTGGGGGTGGAAGCAAGACTCATGGTTTCCCTCTCTAAGGATCACCCATGCAATTTTCACTCAACACAAGCAAATGACATTTTACTGGCCCCTTTCATGAAAAGAAGGGAAGCAAGGATTCATGTTTTTTGCCAAGCAAGCAAAAGACTCAGAGAAACAATGATGGGATCCTCCAAGAAGCACAGAGTGACTACAAGTGAACTTACTTCTGTCTTCTTGACTTATACTGATGTGAGCTACTCACTCTAAAGACAAATATTTTTTTTTAGATATAATATCTCACAAACGTTTTGGAAGTATATTGAGCCACTTACAATTTCGCTGATTATGAGAACTTATCTACTAAAGATCGACTAAGAAATACACGGTTATTATGAAGCCAGCACCCAATTTTGATTGACCAAAATGTTTAAATTGATGGTTGGATGCAGCTGATACTTGAGAGAGAGGTTCTTGAGCTTACATATTTTTCCCACATTGCCAGATGGCGCTACATGCCTATAGGGGGCGCTGCAGTCGACCGTAGCGCACCCTATCAGCGTGCAATGCCACATGTTAGATAGCAAAAAAAATCAAAGGCACATGAATCATTGCCAATTATCAGCTGCATCCGAGGGGGCATTCCAAAGATGCCAGCGGCATATAACAGCAATTGCGGCATTCTACCCGTACATCTCACCTGAGATTAAGCATTAAGAGCATTAAGAGCCTTATGTTGCTCTACCATTAATACAGCTCTCCTCTTAGCATTAAGGTATTCATGTTGCTCACTGGTCAGTGCTGACCTTCGCAACTTCGCCTCAAGGGGCGCATCGCATCACATACTCTTAAGCTGTTTAATCCATCTCAACCAGTCTAGATCCTGGAACTGCACTTCTTTTAGGCCAAACAGCTGCATGGACGAATGAAGAAACGCGTCTAGCCTGTGATATAGAAAGGCGAAGCCCTGCAGGCTCATCGGCTACCTAGCTTAAGTGTTGGAGGGGCAAGAGCATCATAGGCCAGAGTCTACACCAACCATGAAACTTTACCATTAGCGTATTCTAACATAGTCTGGATGGACGGATAGATGAATGGATACATTGACAGGAGAACAAAGTTTGACGGTGAATTGAAACCATCTGGTACTGTTTCGACATAGCGCCTTATGTAATTGCCAAATGCAGCTGATGCTTGAGAATTTGGCTGATATGTTCATGGGACCTAAACGTGTTCCTTCTAATTCCCTTAGCGTGGTTGTACAATTGAATAGGGTCGGATATGTGAAATGGAAACCAATAGCGAACTGGAAAAGAGCATAGGAGGCTCTGGTTAAAGAATTTCCATTAAGAAAATAACGGTGAATCAACGCCACAGGTGCCTGCACTAAGAGCTACCTGTCATTAGTAGTGCGAATGCTTTACGTTCTCATTTTCAATGTTTTTAATTTTTAATAACTATTCCGAATTATTATCCTTCCTTATGCGACCACTTTGGCCTTTGTCGACATATACAGCTATGTGAGGGCAATGGAACGAATTTGTTTTAGCCACATTAACATGTCTGTCACACATTAACAACATCTGACTATTCCTTTAAAAGTTATAAACATAGCAACAGGTTCCTATTTCACCATCCGTTTACGTTTTCCTAAATATTTTTGATGCAGATGATATTTGAGAGAGAGGCTCATGGGCCCATATAATGTTTTCTTTCTACCTAGCAAGTGGTATTGCACGCTGATAGGGTGCACTCCGGTAAGGAATAAATAACTTTCTTCTTCTATTCTATAACCTTCTGTAAGAAAGGAAATCAGAGTAACCCTCTGGAAGAGTACGGGAGAAAAGGATTTGAGTGATATACAAGGTACACGTTATGAACTCAAACTCCTTAACTGGAAATTGTTTAGACGCGAGCTGAACCTCAAGTGTCGGATTTTATTGGAATGAAATAGTTAATTCCATTATTATTATTTGTTCGAAGTGATACACTGGCCTCCAAAAATGAGTCAATGTTCCATAAATTTCCATTCAAAGTCGAATATCTCTGGCAATATTCACTCGAATCTCACAAAATATTAATATGTTATTATGCAACATCTTTTACGTACAATTCTAAAAATTCACCTTGACCGATTTGTTCGCGGCCAATTTGCATGTCTTCATAGTCGCCGGGAGGTGAGTCAATATTTGGGCGATTATTGGTGGTATCATATAAAAGCAGCATTCTCGGTCCAGTCCTACTCTATCTCACTTCTCCTTTAATCATTTTTCTCTCTCTAGCTGCATTACAATGGTCAAAGCCATGTCCAAGCGTATTCAAGAACGTATCAAGGAGCTTGCGTCTCAGCACAAATCAATTGGCGACATTTTTTCGATTTCTCAGTCAAATGCAGCTCGGTACATCAATAAATATCGTACCAATGCACTCTTTACTTCAAGAGACCGTCCTCGTGTCCTGGACAATCAGGACGAAAAGTACATCTGCAAACTGGCCACTACAGGAAATAGTTCCACAGCCACCACCATCCAACGCGAGCTCAAGATCTATGCAGGAATAGCCGTCTCTGCCAACACGATCCTGCGCATTTGGAGACGAAACCAAATCAAGTCGCGACATAAGCAAAATCCGCCACAACTGCTGAGATCTCATCGGAATGCTCGGATGTCGTTTTAACGAGCCTATCGCTCATGGACAGAGACCGACTGGGACAAGGTCATCTGGACTGATGAAACAAAAATATGCCTTTTTCCATCGGATGACAGAGAAAGAATCTTTCGAAAAGATGGCGAACCACCTAGGGATCACCAGGTCATGCCGACAAGAAAGTTTGGTGGCGGCTCGATCATGGTGTGGGGCTGCATGCTCTTCTGTGGCGTGGGATATCTCTGTCGCATCGATGGTGGCGTCGATACTGACATGTACACCCACATTCTGGAAGATGAGCTCATGGAAACAATATGTTGGTACGGCCTCCAAAAGACGAGATTGTCTTCCTACAAGACAACGCCTCCTGCCACGCTGCATCTCGTGTAAAAGAATGGTTCCAGAACAACAAAATCAAGGTGATGACATGGCCAGAGCAATCTCTGGACATCAATCCTATCGAGCAATTGTGGGATCGCGTTAAGCGTAAGCTCAGAAACTTTCCTCCTGCTGGAAATATCGATCAACTTTGGGACCAAGTTCAAGACATCTGGAATTCCATTGACCGTGAAACATGCCTTTGTCTGGTGTGATCGATGCCCAAACGTCTTGAAGCCGTCAGAAAGGCAAAGGGTGGCTACACAAAATTTTAGTTTTTGAATCATTGAAATTCGCCAAAATTTTGACTCATCTCACTTTGAATTGGATGGAAATAGCTTGGTCAATAAATCATTGATTTCCATGATTCTTTTTTAAATTAAAGCTATATAATAGGACTACAATTGACATGAATTTCAATTGATTTGGTTGAATATTGAAAGAGAAATTTTGGGTTGAACACGAAAACTTGACCCATTGACTCACTCTTGGAGGCCAGTGTATATGGTGATGACATCTTAAAAAGGTTATTGTTTGGCACTGATAACGGAAATGACATGAAATGCTACTCATTCCTCACCTGTATTCCCGTCACAATTTTAGCCTGCACGTGCGTCAGGAGCCAAACATAGATTACATTCTAATGCATATATCTAGAGATCTGTGGGTGGGTTAAAAGAAATTGTGGAAAGTCAAGTTTTTTTTTCCAATCGATTTCTCTACGTGCATGCCGATTTTTGTCTGAATCGGAGATTGTCGAGCTCACGCTTTGGTCGACTCGGCGTGGAATGACCCTATTGCATGGTCTATTCCCTTTCCGAGTAACTTGCCTTGGGCAACGGGGGTTTTAGGAGGAGGAACCGATTGTTGCCATTGTGGGTGTTGCCATGTGATGCCAGTCTCATTTTTCTCCTTCCATCTGTTATCTCCATGTTGGTAACGGGAGGCATGTCATGTAGTGATGCGCGCCATCTCTTTTTTTTACTCCTTCGGTCTATTGGTTGAGCGAACATTGGACTGGAAAGAGCCCTTCCCTTTATACTTGGTGTTTAAAAAATCGGATTTCATGACAGTTTGGGTGAGACTACTTTCCAGGAACTCTAGCTCTAGTTCCTCGCAAGTTACATTTATAAATGTAATGAAGACATTAGGTGAAACGGATAGATAAATATGGAGATGTTGTTGAGGGTATCTCCAAATGCTGGGAAATGAGTTAAATAAATATTCATATTCAAAACAAATTAAATTTCAATGAAATATTAAATAGTATAGCGTTTTCAAAAGGTGCATATGTCTTTTCCAAGCCGTGTAAAACCCATAATATCTAATACAATATGTTTTCCTTTTCGAACAAGATAGGGGTGGAGTTAAGCGTTTCATGGTTAATCTCGCACGAGATTGTCGAAGAAAAAATTATCAGTGATTAGAATTTCAGAAAAACACGATGAAACTTATGAGTCAAAAGAGCTTTAAGGGATCTATCATTCTATAGGATAAGCATAACCGTATTTGGAAATTTTCAGAATGTCGACGTTGAACTATTGTGGCAACATGTGTAAATTTATGTGCGCTTCATAAAATTGTGAAGCTATTTAAAAACAAAATACATGTATCATTGGATCAATCTCATAGAGCAGGATAGATAACCCAAAGCTGGTGTAGTAATATTGATTTTTACTGTGAAATTTTTAGTGTTGAAACTTTGATTATTTAATTAATTTAGTAAAACTGCTACCTTTTCCAATTAAGGCACGGATGAACTTGTAGAGAATGTTAAAGATGCCTTGCTACTCGCTATGGCATGAACTATTATTCTTATTTCCAGCTGAAGTAGTTCGGGAGATATTGCTTTTGTTTAAGCGGTCATTTTATCATTTTATCTCAAATTAATGAAAGAGCATATCTGAAAGACTGTTGGATCTAGTCAGCTGAAATTTCGGATTCATCCATTTCTCATAACCCCCAGTATATATGATTTTTAACAGCAAAATCCCAGTCGGTGCAGCAACCACCTTTGGACCACTTGACGTGGAATGACTCTTTTGAGTTATGGCAGATTTCGTGAAAATGGTGAACATTCTGAGTGAGCAGGTACGTGACTACCGCGCAAGAGGAGTCACATTGTTCTACGCAAGTCACACTGTTCTAAGCATATAACTCCTGTTATGGCTCCAATGGACCCAGATAAAAATTGTAGCCACTTTTTGGCATTACCATCAACCTAATAAGCCAAACACATCATGATTTACATGAAGACTTGAAAGGAAGGAGATAATTAGCCACATTGTTTAAAATATATTATTTCATTTTCGAAAGTAGCGATAAAATAGAGTTGAAAATTTAACCATTGTAGTTCCGGTAGTTACATGAGAAGGTGAACCTTATTATTCTCTCCTCTTCTGGGATCAACATCTGTATTTGACTAAATGGTTTTGAATGTCAGCAGCCCCTTTCCCAGTAAGGAATTAAAATCCAATTTCTCTTCGTTGTATGTCAGTTTCTATATTCATTAAATGCACGTGACATATCTTAATATCAAAACACTGGGGTAAGGGCATGACGATTACAGGTCCCTATACAGGGGGACCGGAAAGTTCGGAGACTTGTAGAATTTTTTAGATTTTTTCACGTGTGAGACATCATTTATTCCACGAGTCTAGCTCTAGGCTTGATCTTTTTGCATCGCAAATATGACTCCTCCCGGTGCAGATATGGCATCGAAACCCAGCCGAGAAGCTGTGATTTACATGTTTCAGCAAGGTGATTCACCTGCAAAGATCATCAAGGAGCTGAAACTGTTACGATCCACTGTGTACAAAGCCATTGCCCGCTACAAGGAACTTGGTGCAACTCAGGATCGACCCAGAAGTGGCCGTCCCGGTGTCTTCAAGTATCCTGCTCTTCGAAACCGTGTCAAACAGCTTCTTGATCGAATCCCGGAACGGAAGTGCTGAAGTCTTGGAAAGCACTTGAAGATCAAGCGCGAATTTCTGCGCTCCTATCTTAGAAATAACTTGGGCATTTTCCCTTTCAAAAAAGAGTAGTTCAAGTGCTTACGAAGAAGAATAAGCAATTGCGGAAGCAAAAATCAAGGAAACTACTGGCGAGATTCTAGGGAAACACACACCGTCGGATCGTGTTCTCAGATGAAAAAGTTTTTACCGTTCAGCAAGCGTTTAATTCCCAAAATGATAGTGTCTGGGCCAGTAAAGGGTCCAGAGTCCTATCAGAGTCTCGGTTTGTGCAAAGAATGCAAAAACCCCAGTCTGTCATGGTATGGGGTGGCATTTACAGCCGACGGTAAAACACCCTTGCATTTTGTGGCTCCTAACATCAAAATCAATGCCAATTACTATCAAAATGAAGTTCTGAAGAATGTTCTCTATCATTGCGCAAGGGATCATTTTGGGGATTCTTCCTGGACATTTCAACAAGACAATGCCCCAGCTCCCATAAGCCGGTCAACAAAAGAGTGGTGCGTGCACGAGTTGCCAGGTTTTATTGGTCCAGAAGCTTGGCCCTCCTGCTCCCCTGATTTAATTCCGATCTGGTCCTTTTTGGAGGCTAAGGTCTGTGCTACTCAGCCGAAAAATTTGGACTTTGCTGAAAGCATGGGACGAAAGCCCTGTGAAACAGCTGCGAGAAACTGTGGACAATTTAAAAAAACGCTTCAGAAAAGTTATTGCTGCCAATGGTGGCTATTTCGAAGATGTTTAAATCATTTTGAAGGTTTTCTTATGCTCTTTCTTATGAAAAAAAAGCATTTATTGTTCTTCATGGAATCGGGACATTGGTATTTTTTAGTGTCTCTGAACTTTCCGGTCACCCTGTATATCATCACGCGTCAATATTGGATTCATTTACGCTTTAGGAATGCAACTGTCACCGTCATACATTTTGCAAGGAACTATCACAACATTGGCAAGAAGTTGACATGGATTTCATGTTTGGTCTGAAATGAACGAGACTCACTTGATTAACGCTTCCAAGAGAATGACATTGCAGCAACAAGTTGGGAATGTGAAGATGGCGGGTATTAGAGGATGCATCTCGTACTTTAGGGAATATTTAAGGGAGTGTCACATGGCCTGAGGCAGATAGTGAAGTCGGACTCTAATTTCACTTTTTCATATATGGCCTTCTCATTCGACAAGGGAATGTTAGAGAAACAAACTTCGGCAATGCTTTACGACGTTCATGCCAAACAGATGTCCAATTCCAAAGAACTCCCTCAGTAATGACTCAATGAAATTGTCCATTCGGAGACGTGGAAATTTTATGCTGAATCATAGCCATCTATGAATCCAAATAATCTTCAATACTAAGTGAGGTGGCTAATAAACGCTTCATTATGGGACTCTTGGCCTTCACTTTAATGAAAACATTTTTTCAGAAATCTTGAGAGAGATTGATGCTTTACAGAATGTCAAACACATGATTATTTTCCATTGTGAGCACAGCGTGCTCGAATACAGGCTTCATCGATTATCTATTACTATTGTAAAAGCACGTGCGAGCACGGGCTGAAATAATTCAAATTAGAGCATTTCCTGCAAATCTATTTGCTCTTTCTTCCTCAGTTCACTGTTCCTAGAAGCAGCCTGCGAACCAGCATTTTGTGCACGTCGCCATGTAATCCAATGACCTTGACTAAAAAATGTATCTCTCCCCCTCTCTCGCACGTTCAGTAAATCCCGCTGCAGAATAGTTTACACTTCACCACATGTTTCGTGCATTTTGAGAACATCAAATTTGAAAATAATAATAATATGGAACACGAACTAAATGCTGCAAACTGACGTGAAGTAAACAGGGGACGGGACTTGTAACAACTTTCGTTGGCGACAATTCCTAGTACTTTCGTTGGTTGTGAGAACTTCGACCGGGAGGCATTCAGCCTTGTGCTATGCACAATGCTACTTTTATCGCCGAAATTAGTTCCCATGCCTTCGAAACGGTAGAACTTTTAGATCTTGCAACCATATAATAATCGCCACCTAGCTCAAAGCTTTCAATTGACAACTATCGCATTAAAACAGAGTCAAACCGAAGGAATTTGGAACTCACAAGAACCAGGTAAAGGATGATGGGTCCCGTCATAAGAGAATCCCAATTTCCCTATTGTAACATTATCCATAGAGTTCCGTCTCATAGCGTCCTAAAGGGACACAACTTAAAATTGTCAAGGAAACGAGTCCAAGTCTTAGTGGAAGTCTTTTAGGGAAACTCCAATCGCTGGTGTATGGAAATGTTCTCCGAGTTCTGCTTCGTTCTTCCTTAAATTGAGACTCGTCGTTCTCATTTAAGACCGCCAGCTCGATAGGATCGATCTGACTCGTGCATCCGTCTTGTAGCAAGGTTGACAATCAAGTTCCGGTTGGGTGCAAGCGAATGCATAATCTGAGACCTCTAATTCTGAAGTACAGGGGATAAAGCAGGCTTTCGACCGGTCAGTTCGGCAATCGAGTTTCGGATCGAGTGCGGGTCATGATGTGAGAGCACACAGTCCATTTAGGTGTTCAGTATAATGTCAATCTTATTACCGAAATTTGGTATCATTCCATGAAAAGAATACAATTGTTTGGATATGTGATCCAAAACGATCCGATCATATGCTTTCGATTCATATCAAATGCATTAAAATCCGTTCATTCGTATTGGAGGAGTTTCTTCAGAGGGACATCCTGGCTAAGACAGATTGTCCTCTTACGTATTATGCATATAAGTCATTTCCTGCAAATAAATCAAAATAAAAAAACGAATGGGCAATTCAACAGTGAATGTCGCCACAAAGAGTACATCCTAAAGTACAAAAAATTCAGTGTTGTGATCATCTTAACTGCGATGTCATGCAACGTCGCCATGTTCAATTTAAGGCAACCAAGACGGCCATTTCTCCACTCTTCATAGTTCACGGTGATTTCTTGAAGATTTTACGTAGGCAAAATCGGAAAATTTGTGGGTGTGTCATGATGCGTTCTTGAGAGAAGGAGCCATATCATCCTCAGTTATCGATGGAAATGAATCTTCTGCGACACCTTGAAGATGGATGCATTTTCATGTGTAACATGAGTCACGAAAATTGTCATTTTGATTACCACCACTCTGTCGTTGTTTTCACGAGAAAATGCTGCTGGTTCCTCATAGCTATACATTAGTCTAATCAAACAAATTAAACTTGGACCATGAATTACATCGGTGCAAAATCCATTGACTGTCCCACTTTAGTAACGTGAGTTGCATATCATCACACATTGATCGTTTTCTTTCTCTTTATTATTGTTGTGTAAGTGAATAAAATAATGGAATAAAGTGCTGCTGAATCACAGAAACGTAGAAGAAAACAAAAGCAAGTAGGGATGTATAATGAAAGTTTCATGTAATGGAACAATGGTGCTGACCAAAAATGAAGGTAAGATACTCGAAACTTTCCAATAAAACCAATGTATTAGAATGGATTGACTTCAAAATGCCCAGCATGTTCTTCAATATGTGTACAAATATCATTCGACTTCAATGTTCCATTCTTACGTTAGGGCAGATATTCTTGAAATTACTAGGTAATATCATGCTGAGTGAGGAGGATTGCTGCTGCCATTGCGAGACACGAATCCACATTAGAACCCTACTTAAAGATTCCGTTTCATGAGGGATCATTGTGAAAATTTTACAGGTTGGCACCAAAAGTGTGTCTTACACTCTGAAAATTTATTGTTTATGCATTATTTGCATGAATTCCAATGCAAATGTTGATTAATGCTTCGCAGCGGCACTGGCATGCCTGTTCACTCAGAATTTTGACCATTTCAACAAATCCTGTCAGAAGTGAAGAATAGGAAGTCCTAAACATATGCTATTCCGTAAACCCTTGAATAATAAATTAGGTAACATTACATTATATTTTGACGTCAATCCGTTCAAATATATTGATTTTATTGTAAAATTTCACCCAGCTTACTTCTTTTGACCCATCTCATACATTCGAGGTACTACTACCACAATACCGCGTACGATTTTTGAACTTCTGGGGCGAAGTCCGGACAGCTTCGATGATTGGTCTTGTTCTCATCATACATTCATCATTCCTCCCTTCTTGATTCAGCTTTACCTCATTCCTTGCTACCTTTCACGAGCGCTTTATTGCATGTTTTACTTACTAACACTCCAAATCAAAATAGAGAAAGAAATGCAACACTGCATGACTCATGTTACGAATGTTGCAAAGCCAAAATATATTGACCAGATACGATCTATGGCCCGAGTCCTATAGTGCTGGATTGAAATCCTGTGTAGCTAAGAGGAACTAACAGCATTTGCCCGTGACATAAAGACAACGTATTTATAGTTAAAATGGGGAGTTTTTTTCATTCAATTTATACGTGAAAACCCATTCATCTTCAGGACGTCGAGAATGATTTGTTTTGCATTGGTACTTGAGGATGACATCTTTTGACAGGATGCAACATGTCACCCACTGCCAGATTTTCAGCTCGTGCCAAATACCAGAAAAGATTCAGAAACATATCCAGAAAGATTCAACTGTTGGCTTGCTTCTCAATTAACGTATCAAAAAGTCCGCCGTAATTATGTTAGAACATAGTCGTCCGATTATGTCGATACCTCCATCGTCATATTCCATGCTGATTCCGTCTCGGAATAGCCTCTCCAATGATAGCGGATGACGGCAGCTCCTTCCACAATATTTGAAGGTATCATATGTTCCGAACCGCATGATGTATCTTCATGCAACTCTCATCTTTGCCAAGCTCGAGGAGGTCTCCATGACTCGGGCTATTGTTCACCGCCAATATTTGCATGTGCAATGGTATGGAATATATATATAGTTTCTTCCAGATCCGCTTTTCCGTCAATGGGTTTTTCTGTTGTCGTTTGGAGAAGATATTCATTATAGAGGTATGCCACTCCTGAAATTATAGAACACCCACCTCGATTCTTATACCCAGTTTTGTGTCGATGCTTTGAACAATTTTTAGGAAAGTATTTTCATATTGTAAAAAGGAGACTTTTTTTAAGCGTGTCCTTCATTTTCTGGCTTTTTTCTCTCGTGCCATGGCGAAATTGCAAAAAGTTCCCAGACCATTTGGGGATAGTCTCTTCCGAGTCAATAACGGTAATATCCGCTCATGTCAGCAATTTGTACAGGGTAGAATAAATGTTTTGAAACATATGAGATGGTGGGCTGTTCCTTCCTATGTCGTGACTCACTACCATCTGCGGCACCACACATGTGCATGGCCTCCAAGGTCCCAATTCATTGGCAGACATTTTGCTGACTGGGTTGTTTTTTAATTTTATATGCTTCGGGAAAGATTTAATTTGAGGGTAAAACAGGGTGTATCAGAGAAGGCCTCACATAGCTGAAATTTACAGGCAAAACCAGAATCCTTATCATTTATTAAATTTTGGTAGGTTTTGAGGTTAGGCATGCAAATGAGTGGACGTAAGCTATTGATGTGTGGATATAATAATACTCGATAAGGATTGGCAACGGGGATGTTTTTCCCCGCTCCTTTCATTTATCTTTTTTCGTATGCATGCCGGTATATCAGAAATGAATGAAATGCTGATGACTCAGTCACCCTCGCGTAGTGCAAGGAACGGTATGGAGCCGGCAGGAATGAACACAGTAATTACCACGAGGCCTACAGATCCATTATTTCAATTAAGGTTTTTGTTACGTACTCCCCATGTTATGTGCATCAATGTACACCTAGACGGAGTTTGGAATCCATAGCCCGAAATCGTGTAAGTTCTGCATGGGAAAGTTTTTAAAAACCCTTTTTGAGAAATGGCATCGATGGTAATTGAACATTGTCATTTTTAGTGAAACTCTCCGCTGGGGAAATACAGCATCGTCATTCACATCGAATGAAATAAGAAGTGTGCATTTCGCAAGTGGATATGGAAAATAGAAAATGCTCCCGAGAAGCCTGGTAGCTATGGCGGTTTGGAGACGTTTTATCGAAGCGCCAAGGAGCAAGGACTGAAAGTGACGAGAAAGGAAGTCGGTGCTTGGCTATCCTCTCAAGATACGTATTCCATTCATAAAGCCGTCAGGAAAACATTTCCACGAAACCGTATCATCGTGTCCGATATCGACGAACAATGGCAGGTCGATCTCATAGATGTTCAAAATATATCTCGATACAATGACGGATACAGATACATTCTCGCTTGCATCGACGTCTTTTCAAAGTATGCTTAGATGATCCCTGTCTGCCAGAGTTCTGGGCAAAGGGCATCGAGCAGTTACCCGTGCGTTGGGAACATGTCATAGACGACAATGGTCATTACATTGTAGACTGAAATTGCACTTCAATAAAGTTGAAACATTTGCGCAGAGTGTTGCAAGACTTTCTTTCCAACCTAATATATCTCGATACAATGACGGATACAGATACATTCTCGCTTGTATCGACGTCTTGTCAAAGTATGCTTGGATGATCCCTCTCAAAAACAAGACTGGGACTGAGGTTGCAAAGACTTTCAAGAAGATTCTCAAGGAAGGCAGGAAGCCGCGTAAAATCCAAAGCGATGCAGGGAAGGAATTTTTGAACCGGACATTTCAAGGCCTTCTCGAAAAGAAAGGAATTGGCTTTTGTTTCAAAGAAGGCTAGCGTAGTCGAACGTGTTATACGTACATTCAAATAAAAAATGTGGAGGTACTTTAGAGCCAGAAACACTTTTAAATATACTGATGTCTTGGAAAAGTTTGCAAAATCGAACAATAACACGGTCCATTCAGCCATAAAGATGAAACCTGTTGAAGTCAATGAAGAAACTCTCAAGTCCGTATTACATCCTTTATATGGTAAGATGTGGCAAAAAAATTTTCCAGTGAAGTTTAAATTTGAAGTCTGTGATTTGGTACGTATTCCAGTTTCCCGCGCACCGTTTCGGAAGGGGTACGTAGGGAATTGGACTGTTTTGCATCCACGCAATCCTCAGTCCAAGTTGACGTCGGAGCTCTTTTACGTGGATGAAGCCGCTAAAATGAACAGTTTGGACAACGAGGGAGTGCGAGAAAGACGTGCCGTGGTTCTTCAAAATGAGATCGTCGAAATGATGGGAAGACTACATTGCGATATTTTTATGCAACCTAAGCTCATTCTGAACCAAGTCGACTGTAAAATTAAGCTTCATGGTAGCAAGCCTGAATTTTGCATCATGGCATCCGAAAACGAATACGTAATCGAAATCGAGGAAGCAAAGCTCTTGATTCGCAAGGAGAAACCATCTGTTTCGGTACAGCTCGCTCACGAAAAAGCACTAAGAGGAAACGCAGTATCCCATTCAGCGTACGGTATGCAATGTCCTCACCATACCGCGTGGAAATCTCATGTTTTCTCAAGATAATGTTTATCAAGGACAAACGCCCAAACGGATCGTGATCGGGACGGTCAATGACTCAGCCTTCAACGGAAATGTGACGAAGAATCCATACAACCATTACGACTTGAATTTTCTTGGAACAACATACATCGAAGGAAAATCGGTTCCCCACAAGCCTCTCACTCTAGACTTCAAAAGAGGTCGTTACCTTCAAGCATACAACAGTATCTTCCAAGCTCTCGGGAAGACTGCTGGGGATGAAGAAAATTTCATCGACCGAAAAGAGTAGAAATGGGTATACGCTCTTTGCCTTTGACTTGACCCCCGACTCCTGCGACGGTGGATATTTTACACAACTGAAAAAGGGGGATCTTCATCTGGAAATCATCGCCGTCGTCATCCTTGCCGAGTTTCAAAACGTCATCGAAGTCGACAAATTTCGAAACTTCATTTTCGACTTTGGCCAGTAGAGAGAAAATGGAAGGGCGTCACATCGTGAGGATCATGGCTGCCGATCGGGCGACAAGAACGGTGTTCCAAGGGCTAGGGGCTTCAGATTTCTTGCCCAGATGAATTCGTTACCCTAGCGCTTATATTTTCGATACCGATAGGCAATCAGGCCTTGGTATACACTGGGTTTCTGTATATTTTGACAATGACGGAAAGCCGAATTTTTTTATTCGTTTGAATTTGATCCGGAAGTGTATGGTTTTTTAAATTTCTTAAGAAGACATTCAGGACCCACGTCCTGCGGAAAAACGTGCCTCGTTCAAAACATCCTTGAAAAGGTGTCGAGCATGGTAGACCCACCACCTGAAAATATAGTATGGTGTTATGGTGAATTCCAAACTTCCTTGACAAACCCTTCCTCCAAGTGTTAAACTCGTAGAAGGACTCAAACTGGATGCGATCGACCCTCAGAAAAGAAACTTATAGATGGTCTCATGACGGACATCAAGAACGATAAGGAGATGGCGAACCTGTTTACGAAAGGTAGTAATCACAAGAACTCGTCAGTGATTCTCATTCTGCAGAATCTGTTTTATCAGACCAGAGAACTTCGGACCATGAGTCTCAATTCCCATTACATGATTCTCTTCAAAAACCCCCCTCGACGCATCTCAGATCACACATTTGGAAATTCTTGGGTTATGAGTTATGGAAATTCTGTCCTTCGTTCCCCAAAACATGAAACGGGCAGCGGCATCAATCATTTAGAGGATGAAAATGCATCCTTCCAAAATATATTGGAATGAAATGGGGCGCTTAGTAATTAAAGATAAAAACCGTTCCTAATACCAACATCTTGGATCTCGTTTATGACGCTGTTAGCGCAAGAGGAAAGAAAGCACCTAGAGGCTCTCAAGAGTTTTGCACAGCACTGAAGGACATCGTGTGACGCCTACCCAGCCAACCCATGTGGGTGGCCCATTCCAGGTGTCGTTGGAATCTCACTTGCACCGAGGGCGTGGTTCAATAAAAGATCAGTCCCTCTCTAAGCCTGATAATATATATTTAAAACTTTCAAAAGAGCTTTTATAAAAGACAATAATGCTTAGGCCTATAAAAGATAAATAGTAAAAAGGGCCACTCAAGGGGGGTTAACAACACAATGCCACAGAAGGCAAGCCAATACATGCAAGGCCAATAGGACATAAAATATGAAAGGAAATAAAATACAGATGAAGAAGCGGCAATTTGGACTGTGATTGTTTCTCCCCACCTATCAGTGAGACGCGTTGGAAGGAGCTCCAGCCTGATCCAGAAGGCGAAACGGCAAACACGGGGCTCCAAATCCGGTCCCGGCCCGATCAATGCAACGGGCTGCACCGTGACCCTCGCCGAGCCGACTTGCCCTCCGCCAAGCCCCCGCAGCACGCTTCCCCTGTCCCTTTCCTCGCTTCCGGCCATGCCGGCACTCCCCACAGTGTTGCCCCGCTTTCAGGGACCAAAGGCCACTCAAACACTACAAACGTCTCTGAAACGGCAATAAAAAATAAGAAGCGACTTCAGCAGGTGAAGACTCCAGTGTCTTCTCCGAGTTCGCGCTCAGGAAAGTGGACACCATATTGACATGTTCTCTTAATTTACTCATAAAAAAATAGAAAAAATGTTTCCCACCAGGACAGAAAACAGAATCAGAAAGTAAATTTGATATCATAATTCTTCTCATGTCATTTTCTGTTTGTGTCTTCGTCTTTCTCAGTAGTCAATAAAACTTTTCGTGAAAAGCGGAAATTGCACTCTGTTTTATTTTTCGGTATATAAATTGTACGAATGCTCATGTCTAATACATCCCCCAAAAATGTCACACTATTTTATCGAAGCCTTTCCAAACCACAGGTTATTCAACAGTAACAACTTCACTCGATGGAAGGTAGGAATACTTTTTCTTTTTCAGAATAAACTCTTCAGTTTCCACAGCGAACTTGCCGACATTTTTGTTCAAAAATTCCAGTGATTCTTTGATGACGGACTCCGGTGCAGAAATTCGCTCCTGAACTCTGTCTATCAGCATATTCATGTCCACGTCTTCACCCTCCACATTACATACTCTGACCATGAATGGAAGAGTGGATTGAGCAAATCTTGTCCGAGAGTGATGCAGTCATGGTGATGTTGAGACGGGTCGTCAATCTCACACCCATCACACCAAGACTTTAGATCATTGGTAATAATTTCTAATATCACATTTTTCACCACATGCCAAGTTTCTGATGCACTGCGTAGTGTTTTGATAGCAGTCCTTCCACAAATGCAGGAAACCATCAGCTTCTTCTTAACTGTCGATATTTGAAGAGTCACTCCCTGATGTGTACGAGGGGGCTTCAAAAAGTTCGTAGAAAATGTGTAGCTTGAAAATATATGCGTGGATTTCAATCTCTTTGCACAAAAAGAAACTCTTACTAACGTGTTATACTATGCCTGAACAGGAGCCGACTTTAGGCATTAGGAAGGAGAAGACGTCAGTTTGAAGAGAGTCCCCATTAGAGCAACATGAATTCTGCTAAAATCGAAGAACAAACATCAAATTCATGGTGAAGCTTGGGTGGAAGAATGGTGAAATAATTTATGCTTTAGGAAAAGTTTATGGGGACAATGCCCCGAAGAAATCGGCAGTTTACAAATGGATAACTCGTTTTAAGAATGGACGCGATGATGAAGATGACGCTCGCAGTGGCAGACCATCCACTTCAGTTTGTGAGGAAAAAATTGATGCTGTTCGC
>CAJPEV010004496.1:0-17725 GCA_905338385.1 Darwinula stevensoni | reverse complement strand
AGAGAATATTCAGCTTTCATGGTTCATCCCTTCCTGGCTTAGCTTTTGGGTGCGTCGGCTTTTCCAAACATGATTTTTCACCAGCGAAAAAGGCAAATGTATAATATTGAAACTTTGTGGGCATGTAGTTCACTGAGGTTTGATTTCGGTAAAAATGGTGATTTTCGGTTAAAACTCCCGAGGGCACATATTTTGCAAATTTTCCCGAATTTTCTGATCCAGCAAAACGGAGGGTGCTAGAAAGTTTAAACTTGACAAAGAAGTACCTGATGAAAAGATGAGTTAAGAAACAATTCTTTCATATTATATATAGATGATCGTGAGTAGCTGACTGACAAGAACCTATTCACATGATGAGTTCAGGAAAAATTTCACTTTGGTGATACACGCTATAGGGGCACACCTTTTCAGGGAACATATTTTCAAATATTTCTCTTTTGCTTCAATCGAAGACTCAGGGAAAGCTGTAACATGGCAATATTGTGACAGGTGAAGCACTCAGCTCAAATCACAAATGTCAAATTTACAAAATAATTTTTGGGACTTTTTTTGAGGGCGCAACGTTTTCAAAGAATTTTAAATATCCTAGCAAATCGGGCAGAAAGCTAAAAATTGTAGCTGGCGCACGCATAACGGACGTGATCTTGACATATGGAATAATTTAACTTTTGTTAAGCCTCTCTCAGAGGACAGCGTTTGGGCTTTCCTAAATACATTTTTTACCGCCACCAAATGAGAAACACGTATTTAATGTACGTCCCATTGAAATATTCAATACATGACATATGGGGTTGAAAGTCTTGATTTTTATCAAAATCATTACCTCTATGATTCTATGTGTGCCTAACTTGAAATCTTTTTTGTGTCCCTTTTTTAAGGGTGGAAAATACATTTTATAATACTTTTCTCCAATAATCTACGCCAAGAAGTCATATTTCAAAATTCGTATTTTTCCTCTACTCAGCTGTCAAACAGGTCATTCTGAGGAAAGTATCCTTTTCTGTCTCTGTTTTGTTGGATGAAAGATAATCAGGAAAATAGGATTGAAAAAAGTGCCCTAATGGTTTTTTTTAAATGAAATATGTTAATCTTTTGAAATGTAGACTCAGGGATTTCCATGCCACCCAGTCTCAACCTTTTATATTTCCCCTTTTTGCTGGCGGAAAAAAAATGTATTTGGAAAAGCGACCTACCTGAAACCTATGCCCGGAGGGGATGCCCCATTAAAGCTGAATACTCCCTCAAGTCAGTAATATCATGTCACTTATACCTGTGTCTAGTTTCACCTTTTCATTTCTGTCCAATTCGCCCAAATAATTTTTTTGCAAAACATCGCCTTTCGAAAAAAATTCCCCAAGGGATGCATCGAGACATAACATTTTCGTTTAACTCTTTGTGTAAGTAGTAACATTTAAGCAAAGTAGGGACCTAAAAAAATGTCCTGATTTTTTTAAACAAAATTTCTCATCTGAAATATAGACTCAGGGAACTCCATGCCACACTTTTTTAACCTCATACGTTTCCCCTATTTGGTGGCGGTAAAAAATGTATTTAGGAAAGCCCAAACGCTGTCCTCTGAGAGAGGCTTAACAAAAGTTAAATTATTCCATATGTCAAGATCACGTCCGTTATGCGTGCGCCAGCTACAATTTTTAGCTTTCTGCCCGATTTGCTAGGATATTTAAAATTCTTTGAAAACGTTGCGCCCTCAAAAAAAGTCCCAAAAATTATTTTGTAAATTTGACATTTGTGATTTGAGCTGAGTGCTTCACCTGTCACAATATTGCCATGTTACAGCTTTCCCTGAGTCTTCGATTGAAGCAAAAGAGAAATATTTGAAAATATGTTCCCTGAAAAGGTGTGCCCCTATAGCGTGTATCACCAAAGTGAAATTTTTCCTGAACTCATCATGTGAATAGGTTCTTGTCAGTCAGCTACTCACGATCATCTATATATAATATGAAAGAATTGTTTCTTAACTCATCTTTTCATCAGGTACTTCTTTGTCAAGTTTAAACTTTCTAGCACCCTCCGTTTTGCTGGATCAGAAAATTCGGGAAAATTTGCAAAATATGTGCCCTCGGGAGTTTTAACCGAAAATCACCATTTTTACCGAAATCAAACCTCAGTGAACTACATGTACTTCTTTGTCATGTTTAAACTTTCTAGCACCCTCCATTTTGCTGTATCAGAAAATTCAGGAAAATTTGCAAAATATGTGCCCTCGGGCGTTTTAACCGAAAATTACCAGTTTTACCGAAATCAAACCTCAGTGAACTACATGCCCACAAAGTTTCAATATTATGTTTGCCTTTTTCGCTGGTGAAAAATCATGTTTGGAAAAGCCGACGCACCCAAAAGCTAAGCCAGGAGGGGATGAACCATGAAAGCTGAATATTCTCTCAACTCAATAATTCCATAGCAATTATACGTGTGCCAAGTTTCACCTTTCCATTTCTGTCCAATTCACCACGACAATAATGTGAAAACATCTCCCCTTGAAATTCATGCCCCCAGGGCATTTCATTCCAAAGTCTGAATTTTTCTGCATGCAGCATCCCGGTAGGTAATTATGTACCAAGTTTCATCTTTCACAGTAGCTCAATACACCAGGACAAAAAAAATACTTGAAAACGTCAACCCCCAAGAATATGCACCCAGGGCATGGATTTAATGTGCTGCATTTTTCCTGAACTCATCGTTTCGTTAGGCACGTCCATGCCACGTTTTAGCTTTTCATTTCTCTCCGTTTCATTCAAGCAACGGGACTTGGAAGGCAAAAGAAGAAAAAAAAAGCATGGAGTTGGTGGGAATTGAACACGGGCCTCCTGCTTATCAGCTCGATGTGCTACCAATACACCACCGAAACAGAATATCTCAGATCGATTCTTATCCATCATGATATATATTTCAAAAAAACTTCTCCCCCTAAAATATGTACCCCTAGGGCATGTACCTCCAAAGTCGGATTTTCTCTGAACTCTGCAACCCAAAAGGTATATGTGTACCAAGTTTCAGATTTCTAACCTTTCTAGAACATGGTTAGAATTAGCGTCAGCCAGTCACGATCGTCTATATATATTAGGTGAAAGTAGAATTGTTCCTTGACTCAGCTATTCATCAGGTACTTCTTTGCCAAGTTTAAACTTTCCTGCAATATCCTTTTTGCTGGATCCATGACCCCAGAGGATGGATAAAAATTTAGCATTTTTCCTTATCTCATTGTGTCAGTATGCACGTCCATGCCACGTTTAAGCTTTCCATGTCCAACGGGACAGGGAAGGCAAGAGAAGCCAAAAAAAAAGCAAGTAATGGCCGATAATTGAACTCTGGTCTCATGATAACCGGTCCGATATAATACCAGTACACCACCGAAACGGAGACACACAGTGGTAGCTTTCGATGACATCCTTATCCATCATGATGTATATATTAAAAAAAATGAATCCCCCAAAATGTGTACACCCACGGCATGAACCCCCAAAGTCGGATTTTTTCTGAACTCTGCACCCCAAAAGTTGAAGGCTTTAAACCAAAGTGCGGCTTATTATTTGCTAAAACCTATTAGTATTGAAGAATTAATTATTGCCGTAAACAAAGTTCATGAGCATCTTTTGAACCACGAAATTTTCAATAGATAGAATTAGCGTCAGTCAGTCAGTCACGATCGTCTATATACAGTATATTAGATAGCTTACAGTACACAGGGAGATTCTGCTCCTAAACACCATCATCATAATATTCGAGTTGATTGTCACAATCGCAATTGTGAACGCCTCGGTTTAGAACGTTTTCATCAGACTCAAGACGACATTGCTGATTTCGTCTTCCCAACACTTTCAACACTCTTGCATCACCGATTAGCTCATCGGCTATTCGCGTTAGTGTATGGTACAGACACAAATGATTCTGAAAGAGTACTGACCGTTTCCAAGAAATTGTTGGACGGCACAGAGGGAAGTTAGTGCATGAGCGGCACAATGCAAAAGATTAATTCCTGAAAATGCCAACCTTGCATCAAGTTGCTAGGCAGGCTGCGCGGCTCTCCTATTCTGAAGCTCAGCAATCGATGCCTCATGCTGTTCAGCGGTATGAGCGGCCCTAAGCTCCCTACGTACATATACTTGCTGTTCATCACCGATTTTAACCTTTTGACTGTTAGGTTTTTATAGGCTTGTAATGCCCCTGTGCTGGGTTTTCCCCCCAAAAATGCAAATTTCAGTTTTTCTTGATATTTACTTAAATGTGGAACCAACATGAGTGATACATACATATATGATGTCCATTTAAGTTGTTAAATACCTGACCTTTAAAATGGTATTTACAATTTAAATCCCCTGCTGGGCCTCGGGACTGACGCCATATGGCGTCAGTAGCAGTCAAAAGGTTAACCATTACGGCTAGCACCGATTTAGGCACTTCGTACCGCAACTGCCGTGGCAAACGTATTTTCCGCGCCAGCACCAACCGTTTTATACCAGCAACAACTGCCTCATCGCCGTCCTGTGGGAACTCCTCCAACATTCTTCTTCGCGTTCAACCTCACCTCGCAAAAATCGCCATCATTTTCATAGGAGGTGCACCTCGTTTGCGCGAAATATGAAGATAAACTTTTCAGACTTTTATTTTGACTTCATCCATCATGAGAACTCAAATAAATTGGCCATGAAACGCAAATAGAAAACTATTGCATGGAAGCGATGGCGCGAACGGCCACGCCTGACTTAACGGAAAAAAATAAATACAGAAAATATACTTCAGCAAAGAATGTATTCAAATAAAGAACATGCAGTCCATCAGTGAAAACGTGACACGCATTCATTTCGTAGCACCCTTAACTTGACACAGGTAAGTATTGATATTAAGCCTATGGAAATAATAGCCAATGCCTATAGCTCAGACTGATATAGCCCCATGGACCTGGAGCTTTGAGAGGTGGACGACGTAGCCTATGGCCTAAGATCTGGTCTGGTAGGCCTCGCGCGTTGCGGTGACAGAAACCACCACAACTTATTCCCAGCACATTGAATACTCTTAGCATCACCGATTAGCTCATGGGTTAATAGCATTAGCTTATGGTACAGGTACCACTGAATCTGAAACAGTACGGGTCATTTCCAAGAACTTGTTCGACTTTAGCAAAAAGGGAATATAGCGCATGTACAGCAAAATACTAACAAATAATTCCTGAAAATGCCTCGCCTCCACATTAACACCAGTGAACAACAGTATGAGCGTTAATTGTGAGTTGCAGCAAAAACACCTTTCCGTTGTGGCAGCAATGTGAAACAAATGTCCCCTCCGTACAGCATGACAGTGCTCGCTGCGCAAGCGACTGTAGTGATTTGAGATGACATGGAGAGGCCTGACAAAATGTCCCGAGTTCCTTGGTGTAATGGTAGCACATTTGACCGGCAAGCAAGCGGTCCGCGTCCCGGCCGCCCCAGGGCTTTCGACAACTGAAAGCTGCGTTCCTTGCATCAAGTTGCCCAGCAGGCTGCATGGCTCTCCTATTTCTGAGCTCAGCATTCGCTGTCTCTTGCTGTTCAGCCTTACGCTCCCTAAGGGCAACTGGGTACTGTTCATCAGTCATTCCAGCCATTACGGCTAGCACCTCCTGAAGCACCGATTTAGGCACTTCGCACCGCAACTGCAGTGGCTAACGTTGTTTCCGCGCCAGCACCAATCGTTTATTATCTGAAGCGACTGCCTGTTCGCCGTCCTGTATTTCAACATTTCTTTTTCACGTTCAACCTCACCTCGCAAATATCGCGACCATTTTGATGGGAGGAGCGGTCCGTTTGTGCGACATATGGAACAAAGAATTTAAGTTATTATTTTGACTTAATCAATCATGAGAACTCCAATAAGTCTGCTATGACATAAAACGCAAACAGAAAAATATTGTATGGAAGCGATGTTCCGAACCGCCACGCCTGACCTAACGTAAAAATAAATACCGAAAAAAACACTTGATCAAAGAATGTATTCAGATGGAGCACTTGCAGTCGATCAGGGAAAACGTGACACGCATTCAGTTATTACCACCCTTTTTATTAACGCACCTAAGTATGAAGCTTATGATTCAGACTGATATAGCTCGATATACCTAGTGCTAAATGGGTTGGATGGCCAAGCCTATGGCCTAGAATAGCATAACCTCAAGGACCTGGCGCTTAGAGGGGTGGATGGCCTAGTCTATGGCCTGAAGTGACATATTGTTGTAGGCCTCGCGCGCTGGGGCTCTTCGAATTAAAGTATAAGATGGCCTGGAAAGGCGTAGCCTTTTAGGCCTGGCGCTTTAGGCCGTGCATGGCCTGGCCTATGATCCAGAATGGGATTGCATCGTAGGCCTGCGCGTTGGGGGTGACAGCAACGGCCACCACCGCCGCCGCAGCTTTTGACCTCTTCGAATTAAAGTATAGGACTAGCGGCCTGCGGCCGCTACGCTGGCCGTCTGGCATGTGGGAATTTGAATCGTCTATTGTGAGCCTTCTTGACATCATCTGTTCATTGCATTACCCATTCGGAACTGAACCGCTTCATTACATTTATACATATACTAGCGATTTTGTTTGCCCGAAGGGCAAACAAACTCGCTGTGGTCGAGTCTTCGGCTCTCCATTACCTTGGATAGCGATTAATTGATTTATTCTTTGCGAAATGGCAAACACTTATTTAAAGTACGTCCCATTGGAATACGTGACATAGGGGGACGAAAGTCTTCATTTTTATCAAAATCATTGTTTTTATGACTTCCAGAGCCTAACGTGAAATCTTTTTATGTGTCCCTTTTTGTAAGGGTGAAGAATCATCATCATGCAATACTTCCCTCCCATAATCTACGCTCATGAGGCATAATTCAAAAGTAGGATTTTTCCCGTACTCAGCCATAAAACAGGTACTTCTGATGAATTTTGAATTTTCTGTTTCAGTTTCGTTGGATCGAAAAATAATTCACAAAAATAGGACTTCAAGAAAAAGTTTGCTGATTTTTTAAAACGAATATTTATTTGTATTCTGAAATAGACTCAGGGAATTCCATGCCACCCAGTTTCAGACTTATACGTTTCCCCTTTTTGCTGGCGGTAAAATATATATATGGAAATGGAACCCACCCAAAAGCTGTGCTCTGGGGAGACGCTCAGCAAAAGTTGAATTTTTCCTTAAATCAACATCACGTCCGTTATGCGTGCGCCATAAATGCAACCCATCCGAAATCTTTGCTCTGGGGAGACGCTCAGCAAAAGTTGAAAATTTTTCCTTAAATCAACATCACGTCCGTTATGCGTGCGCCAGCTGCTAATTTTCTATTTCTGCCTGATTCGCTAGCATATTAAAAAAAAATCTTTAAAAACGTTGCGTCCCCAAGAAATATGCCCCCAAAAATTGTTTTGGAAATTTGCCATTTGACATTTCAGCTGAGTGCTTCGCCTGTCACGTTATTGCCATGTTACAGCTTTCCATGGGTCACCGTTTGATTGAAGCAAAGAGAAGTATTTCAAAACATGTTCCCCAAAAAGGTGTGCCCCTAAGGCATGTACCACCAAAGTGGAATTTTTCCTGAACTCAAGATGTGAATATCTACTTATGTCAGTCAGCTGCTCACGATCATCTATATATAATATGAAGGTAGAATTGTTTCTTTACTCAGCTATTCATCAGATACTTCTTTGCCAAGTTTAAACTTTCTACCACCCTCCGTTTTGCTGAATCAGCAAATTTCTGAAATTTTGGAAAATATCTGCCCTCGGGCGTTATAACAGTAAAGTACCATTTTTACCGAACAAACCTCAGTGAACTACATGCCCGCAAAGTTTCAATATTACACGTTTCCCCTTTTCACTGGTGAAAAATCATGTTTGGAAAAGCCGACCCACCCAAAAGCTATGCTGGGTGGGGATGCACCATGAAAGCTGAATACTCCCTCAACTCAATATCACGTCACTTATACATATGGCAAGTTTCACCTTTCCATTTCTGACCAATGCGCCATGACAATTTCTTTCTTTTGTAACATCGTCCCTCGAGAAATTTTCCCCCTGGGATGTATCAAGACTTAACATTTTCCTTTAACTCCTTATCCTGGTAGTTATTTTCATGCAAAGTTCCAACTTTACATGTCCATCTGTTTATCTAATGGAAAAAAATTATGTAAAAACATCTACCTTTGAAATTCATGGCCCAGGCAATTTCATTCCAAAGTCTGAATTTTTCTGCACAATGCATCCCGGTAGGTAATTATGTTCCAAGTTTCATCTTTCCACACTAGCTCTATACACCGGGACCAAAAAAAAAATACTTGAAAACGTCGTCCCCAAAAATATGCCCCCAGGGCATGGATGGAAATTTTTGCATTTTTCCTGAACTCATCGTGTCAGTAGGAACGTCCATGCCACGTTTCAGCTTTCCATGTCTCTCCGTTTTATTGAAGCAATGAGATATGGAAGGCAAGAGAAATAAAAGAAAGGCATGGAATGATTGGGAATTGAACCCTGGCCTAAGGATTACCGGCCCAATGTGCTACCACTACATAACCGAAACGGTGACATATAATGGCTTTTTCCCATGACATCCTTATCCATCACGATATATATATTTCAAAAACTTCTCCCCCCAAAATGTTTTTCCCCAGGGCATGTACCTCCAAAGTCGGATTTTTTCTGAACTCTGCACCCCAAATGGTACATGAGTAACCAAGTTTCAGATTTCTAACCTTTATGGAACATGGTTAGAATCAGCGTAAGTCAGTCAGTCAGTCACTAGTTTAAACTTTCTAGCACCCTCTGTTTTGCTGGATCAGAAAATTCATGAAAATTTGGTAAATATGAGCCCTCAGGCGTTTTCACCGAAAAGTACCATTTCTGTCTAAATCAAACCTCAGTGAACAGCATGCCCACAAAGTTTCAATATTATACGTTTGCCCTTTTCGCTGTTGAAAAATCATGTTTGGAAAAGCCGACCCACTCAAAAGTTATGGCAGGAGGGGATGCACAATGAAGTCATGATTGATGAAATCAAAATAATAACGTAAGTTCTTTGTTTCATCCTTCGCGCAAACGGGCCGCTGCTCCAATCAAAATGGTGGCGATTTTTGCGAGGTGAGGTTGAAAGTGAAAAAAAATGTTGAAAGTGGTCCGACAGGACGGCCATGTGGCATTCCCTGCACATAATAAACGATTGGTGCAAGCGGGGAAACAACGTTTGCCACAGCAGTTGCGGTGCGAAGTGCCTAAATCAGGGCTTTGGGAGGTGCTTGCCATAATGACTAGAATGATTGATGCACAGTACCATGTTGCATGTTGGGAGCGTAAGGCTGCACAGCAAGAGGCAGCGAATGCTGAGCTCAGAAATAGGAGAGTCATCCAGCCTGCTGGGCAACTTGATGCAAGGATCGCGGCATTCAGGTGTCGAAATCCGTGGGGCAGCCAGGAATTGAACACGGACCTCCTGCTTGCCGGTCAGGTGTGTTAACACTGCACTACGGAATTCTGGACATTTTGTCAGGCCTCTGCATGTCATCTCAAATCACTACTGTCGTTTGCGCAACGAGCACTGTCAGGCAGTGCATTTTGCTTTAGGGAGGGGACATTTGTTTAACATTGCTGCCACAACGGAAATGTGCTTCTGCTGCAACTCACACTCAACGCTCACAGTGTTGTTCACTGGTGCTAATGTGGAGGCGAAGTATTTTCAGAAATTATTTGTCAGTATTATGCTGCACATGCGCTAAATTCCCTCTGTGCTAAAATCGAACAAATTCTTGAAAATGGCCCGTACTGCTTCAGTATCAGTGGTACCAATACCATTAGCTAATGCTAATAACCCCATAGCTAATCGGTGATGCTAAGAGTATTCAATGTGCTGGGAAGAAGTTATGGTGGTGGCTGTCACCGCAACGCGCTAGGCCTACGAGACTAGATCATTAAAATGATAATTATAATGATGGCCATAGGCTACGTCCTCCACCACTCAAAGCGCCAGGTCCATTAGGCAATGCCATCCTTGGCCATGGGCTAGACCATCCACCGCTCAAAGCGTCAGGTCCATGGGGCTATATCAGGCTGAGCCATTGGCTTTGGTTCATTCTATTATTTCCATAGGCTTTATACTTACCTGTGTCAAGGAAAGCGTGCTGCGAACTGAATGCGTGTCACGTTTTTACTGATCGACTGGAAGTTCTTCATTTAAATGTTTTTTTTTACGTTTATTTTCCGTATTTTTTTTCCGTTAGGTCAAACGTGGCGGTTCGCGCCATCGCTTCCATGCAATAGTTTTCTACTTGCGTCTCATGGAATGGCCGATTTATTTGAGTTCTCATCATTGATGAAGTCAAAATGTCTAAAAAGTCTCTGTTCATATGTCGCGCAAATGAGGTGCACCTCCCATCAAAATGGTGGCGATTTTTGCAAGGTGAGGTTGAACGCGAATAAGAAATGTTGAAGGAAGTCCCACAGGACGGCGATGAGGCAGTTGTTGCTGGTAAAGAACGGTTGGTGCTGGCGAGGAAAAAACGTTTGCCACGGCAGTTGCGGTACGAATTGCCTAAATCGGTGCTAGCCGTAATGGCTAGAATCGGTGATAAACAGCGAGCACATGTACGTAGGGAGCTTAGGGCCGCTCGGACCGCTGAATAGCAGTGGTAGTGAATGCTGAGCTTCGGAGTAGGAGAGCCATGCAGCCTGCTAAGCAACTTGATGCAAGGTTGGCATTTTCAGTAATTAGTCTTTAGCCGCACATGCACTAACTTTCCTTTGAGGCGTCGAAGAATTTCTTGGAAACGGTCCGTACTGTTTCAGAATCATTGGTTTCTGTTCCATACGCTAACGCTAAAAGCCGATGAGCCAATCGGTGATGCAGGAATTTTGAATGTGCTAGGAGGTCGAAATCAAGAATGTCGTCTTGATTCTCATGAAAACGTGCTAAACCGAGGCGTTCACAATGGCGATTGTGGCAATTAGCTCGAATATCATGATGGTGTTTTGGAGCCGAATCTCCGTGTTCTGTAAGCCATATGTGTTTAAATGTAATGAAGCGGTTCAGTTCCGAATGGGTAATGCAATGAACAGATGATGTCAAGAAGGCTCACAATAGACGATTCAAATTCCCATTTGCTAGACGGCCAGCGTAGCGGCCGCAGGCCGCTAGTCTTATATACTGTAACTAGCGAGTTTGTTTGCCCTTCGTGAAACAAACTCGCTGTGGTCGCGCCTTCGGCTCTCCATTACCTTGGATAGTGATTAATTAATTTATTCTTTGCGAAAAGGCAACACGTATTTAAATTACGTCCCATTGAAATACGTGATACATGGGGACGAAAATCTTCATTTTTATCAAAATCATTACTACTATTATTTCTAGTGTGCCTAACTTGAAATCTTTTCTTGTGTTCCTTTTTGTAAGGGTGAAGAATACATTTTTGAAATACTTCCCTCTTATAATGTTCGCTAAGGTTGCATATTTCAAAAGTAGGATTTTTTCTACGCTCAGCCATCAAACAGGTACTTCAAGGGAATTTTAAATTTTCCGTTTCGTTGGATCGAAAAATAATTCACGAAAATGGGACTGAAAAAAAAGTGTCTTGATTTTTTTAACAATTTTTTTTTTAAATTCTGAAATATAGAGTTAGGGAACTCCATGCCACCCAGTTTCAACCTAATACGTTTCCCATTTTTACTGGCGGTAAAAAAAATAGGAAATGCAACCCATTCGAAATCTTTGCTCTGGGGAGACGCTCAGCAAAAGTTGAAAATTTTCTTAAATCAACATCACATCCGTTATGCGTGCGTCAGCTGATATTTTTCTATTTCTGCCCAATTCGCTAGGATATTATAAATTATTTGAAAATGTTATGTCCCCGAGAATATGTCCCCTAAATATATTTTGGAAATTTGACACTTGACATTTGAGCTGAGTGCTTCACCAGTCACGTTCTTGCCATGTTACAGCTTTCCCTGGGTCTCCGTTTGATTGAAGCAAAAAGAACTATTTGAAAATATGTTCCCCGAAAAGGCGTGCCCCTATGGCGTATATCACCAAAGAGGAATTTTTCCTGAAATCAGCATGTGAATAGCTACTTATGTCAGACAGTCAGCTACTCACGATCATCTATATATAATACTAGCGAGTTTGTTTGCCCGAAGGGCTATGGTCGCGCCTTCGGGGCACCATTACCTTGGATAGTGTTTAATTCATTCATTTTTTGCGAAATGGGAAACACGTATTTAAAGTACGTCCCCATTGAAATACGTGACATATGGGGTCGAATGTCTTGATTTTTTCATCAAAATCATTATCTCTATGATTCTGTGTGCCTAACTTGAAATCTTTTCTTATGTCCCTTTTTGTAAGGGTGGATAATACATTTTGAAAAACTTCGCTCCAATAATCTACGCTAAGGATACATATTTCAAAATTTGACATTTCTCCTTTACTCAGCCATCTAACAGATACTTCTGAGGGAAGTTTAAATTTCCTGTCTCTGTTTCGTTGGATCAAAAAAAATCAGGAAAATGGGACTGATAAAAGTGCACTGATAGTGTTAACGATTTTTTATTATTATTTTGAAATGTAGACTCAGGGAACTCCATGCCACCCAGTTTCAGCCTCATACGCTTCCCCTTTTTGCTGACGATAAAATACATATTTGGAAAAGCAACCCATCCAAAAGCTGTGCTCTGGGGAAACGCTCAGCAAAAGTTGAACTTTTTCTTAAATCAACATCACGTCCGTTATGCGTGCGATAGCTGCCATTTTTTTATTTCTGCCCGATTCGCTAGTATGTTAAAAATTCTTTGAAAACGTTACGTTCCCAAGAAATATGCCCCCTAAAATATTTTGCAAATTATTTACACGTTTACGCTTTCCATGTCTCTCCGTTTTATTCAAGCAACGGGCACATGGAAGGCAAGAGAAGGCAAAAAAAGCACGGAACAGCCGGGACTTGAAGCCAGGCCTCACGATTACTGGTCAGACGTGCTACCACTACACCTCCTAAACGTCGACATGCTATTGTGTCTCTCGATGACATCCTTATCCATCACGATGTATATTTTAAAAAAAACTTCTCCCCCCCAAAATGCGTACCCCCAGGGCATGTACCTCAAATGTCGGATTTTTCTGAACTCTGCATCCCAAAAGGTACATGCGTACCAATTTTCAGATTTCTAACCCTTCTAGAACATGGTTAGAATAAGTCAGTCAGCCAGGCACGATCGTCTACGAGTATATATATTAGATGAAAGTAGAATTGTTTCTTTACTCAGCTATTCTTCATGTACTTCTTTGGTAAGTTTAACCTTTATAGCACCCTCCGTTTTGCTGGATCAGAAAATTCAAGAAAATTTGCAAAATGTGTGCCCTCGGGCGTTTTAACCGAAAAGTACCTTTTTTACCGAAATTAAAACACAGTGAACTACATGTCCACAAAGTTTCAATATTATACGTTTGGCCTTTTCGCTGGTGAAAAGTCATGTTTGGAAAAACCGACCCACCATAAAGCAATGCCCGGAGTGGATGCACCATGAAAGCTGAATACTCCGTCAACTCAATAATATCACGTCACTTATTCATATGGCAAGTTTCACCTTTCCATTTCTGTCCAATTCACCAGGACAATTTCTTTTTTTTTTAAACATCGCCCCTCGAGAAATTTTCCCCCAGGGGATGTATCAAGACTGAACATTTTTCTCTAACTCCTTATTTTGGTAGTCAGATTCATACAAAGTTCCACCTTTCCATGTCCATCGTTTTAACTAATGCAAAAAAATTATGTAAAAACATCTCCCTTTGAAATTCATGCTCCCAGGGCATTTCATTACAAGGTCTGAATTTTTCTGTACCCATCATCCCAGTAGGTAATTATGTACCAAGTTTCATCTTTCCACACTAACTCAATACACCAGGACAAAAAAAAACACTTGAAAACGTTGGCCCCCAAAACTCAGCCCCCAGGGCATGGATATTAAATGTTGCATTTTTCCTGAGCTCATCGTGTCGGTAGGCACGTCCATGCCACGTTTCAGCTTTCCATGTCTCTCCGTTTTTTTCAAGCCACGGAACATGGAAGGCAAGAGAAGCCAAAAAAAATCATGGATTAGCGGTGAATTGAACCCGGGTCTCACGATTACCCGTCCGAGGTGCTACCACTACACCTCCGAGACGGTGATATATAGTAGCATCTCTCGATGATATCCTTATCCATCGCGATATATATTTTAAAAAAAACGTCTTCCCCCAAAATGTGTACCCCAAGGGCATGTACCTCCAAAGTCGGATTTTTTCTGAACTCTGGAGCCCAAAAGGTACATGTGTACCAAGTTTCAAATTTCTAACCTTTCTGGAATATGGTTAGAATTAGCGTTAGTCAGTCAGTCAGTCACGATCGTCTATATATATTAAATACGAAGAGCCCGAGTGTTGTGGTGGTGATGTTTGTCACCCCAGCGCGCGAGGCCTACAAGATTATCACTTCAGGCCAAATGCTAGGCCATCCACCTCTCAAAGCGCGAGGTCCTTCAGGCTATGTTATTCTAGACCCTAACCTTGGCCATCCAACGCCAGGCCACTGTATTTAGTGCCAGGTCCTTCGAACTTAATCAGTCTGAGCCATAGGCTTCATATTTAGCTGTGTCAATCAAAGGGGGGTTAATAACTGAATGCATGTCACGTTTAATTTATTGTTCCGTTAGTTCAGGCGTGGCGATTCGGGACATCGCTTCCATGCAATAGTTTTCTGTTTGCATTTCATGTCATGGCCGATTTAATTGAGTTCTCACGATTGATGCAATCAAAATATTAACGGGAGTTCTCTGTTTCATACGTCACACAAACGGGCCGCTCTTCCCATCAAAATCGTGGCGATTTTTGCGATCTGAGGTTGAACTTGAAAATTGACAAATAATAAAAGAGGTCCCACGGGACGGCGATGAGGCAGTCGCTGCAGATAAAAAACGAATGGCGCTGGCGCGGAAACTACGTTTGCCACTGTAGTTGCGGTGCGAAGGGCCTAAATCGGTGCTTTAGGAGGTGCTTGCAATGAAGGCTAGAATGACTGATGAACAATACCCAGTTGCACGTAGGGAGCGTAAGGCTGAACAGCAAGAGGCAGCGAATGCTGCGGTCAAGAATAGAAGAGCCATGCAGCATGCTGGGGAACTTGATGCGATGAACGCAGCAATCAGGTGTCGAAACCCGTGGGGCAGCCAGGAATTGAACACGGACCTCTTGCTTGCCGGTCAGGGGTGCTATCATTACACCACCGAACTCGGGACATTTTGTCAGGCTGTAAATTTTGCAGTAGGGAGGGGACATTTGTTTCACACTGCTACCACAACGGAAAAGTGCTTCTGCTGCAACTCACACTTAACGCTCGCACTGTTGTTCACTGGTGCTAATGTGGAGGCGAGGCATTTTCAGGAATTATTCGTTAGTATGCACTAACTTCCCTCTGTGCCGTCGAACAATTTCTTGGAAACGGTCAGTACTCTTTCAGAATCATTTGTGTCTGTACCATACACTAACGCGATTAGCCGATGAGCTAATCGGTGATGGAAGAGTGTTGAATGTGTTGGGAAGACGAAATCAGCAATGTCGTCTTGAGTCTCATGAAAACGTGCTAAACCTAGGCATTAACAATTGCGATTGTGACAATCAACTCGAATATCATGAAGATGGTGTTTAACCCTTTCAGGACCAAGGGACGTATTTGTCCCATATTTTCAAAATCTTCCCAAATTTGAATGAATTAGTCTAGGGCGATGCTTTTTGCGAATAAGGAATCAGTATGCCATGGACTTTCAAAATCATGGCTGGTTTTGTGAATATATGAATTTGTGTCGTCACCAGACAAAATTATCTTTTAAGCAAAATTATCTTTTCCAAACGGGTCATGAATGAACGGGAAATGTGAATTTTGATTTTTTTGTTTTGAAAAACCGATGCAGCCGAAAAAAAATTGTCTGTGAGTTTGCCTTCGTACGCCCTCTGTGGCCCTTGGGATATGATAGTTCCTCGGAAAAACATGCGTTCAAGACCTAATATTCAGTTTAAATATTTCCCTTCTAAACGGAGATCCCATTAAGCAAAATTATCTTTTCCAAACGGGTCATGAATGAACGGGAAATGTGAATTTTGATTTTTTGTTTTGAAAAACCGATGCAGCCGAAAAAAAATTGTCTGTGGGTTTGCCTTCGTATGTCCTTACTGTAACATATTTTCTCATTTCGACACTCATTTGTTTATTATTTTTCGATAAAAATGTTTTTTTTTTTGTGGGACATATTTGTCCGACACTATATCTCGAGAACTATGGGAGATATAGTCTCCAAACAAAGTTTTTTGGAATCTCCACGTCATTTTCGCCCTAAACACGTCATTAAAGTTAAGGTCGCTGTCCCACAATGCTTATGGTCCTGAAAGGGTTAAGAGCAAAATATCCCTGTGTACTGTAAGCTATATGTATTTAAATGTAATGTAGACGTTCAGTTCCGAATGGGTAATGCAATGAACAAAGGATAGTCTAGAAGACGTTTTGCTCTGAATAGACGATTCAAATTCCCACATACTAGGCGGCAGCGTAGCGGCCGCAGGCAGCTAGTATTTTTTAAAATTGGAAAATCACTTGTTGCGTGGAGAGATGATTTCAATATTTTGTCAAACTTAAAGCTTCTCTCTTGAAAAGCGAGATGGGATCTCCGTTTAGAAGGGAAATATTTAAACTGAATATTAGGTCTTGAACGCATGTTTTTCCGAGGAACTATCATATCCCAAGGGCCACAGAGGGCGTACGAACCTAAACGTTGCTATTACAATTAGGGAGTTCTATTTTTAAATCAAAATGGCACCAGGCAGTTTTTAAGTCCGACAGTCGTCGCCGTGCTTTGCGGAAGGGATTTGCGAACCAGAAATTTATTCCCGAGCTGATGAATAGAGAGGGGAAATATCTTACCAGACGAATACTGTGAGCTGAGCCGGGAGATGGTGAACACGTTTTCTTGCGCCTCTGGAATGGAATCGAGAGGAGTTTCCATCGTGGCCTGGACCATGGTGAGAACGCCGCTGAGAAATCGCTGAAATTTGCGAATCGCCTTCTTGGGATCGATTTATATAGATCCGCACTATGTGGTTTTGGAGAAACTGTGGAGGGAGGGGACGATGCGAAGGCTTTATTTACGCGACGAATTATTTCTCGGCGACACGAACCTGACCTTTTGATAAGGATCCCGTGACTCGTTTTCTTATACATCCTGCATCCTGGAGGTCTTTTCCGTCAAGAAGATTCGAGGAATGTCTCTGTAGCCCCGTTTCACCCCCGATTCCGCGGGCGGTCCGTGATTCCTGGAATTCCCGGAAAATGACAAATGCTCTGAATTTTCCGCCTTCCCGAGATGAAGGGGAATGCTCACATCGCGGGAGGAAACAGAGCGGCGCATCCATGAACTGCACATAATGAATATATTCATCGTGTCCCGCCCGCGAGACTTCTCCGTGACGTCACGGGCCTCCTCCATTCGCTCTCGTTCTCCGGATATTCTCCCTCCCCGTGGATGATGGGGCATTTGCTCGCTCCAGCGGCCGCGGACGAGAAATCGGCATTGCTTTTCAGGTGAATGAAGGCGGTAACGATTTCACTCTACACGGAGTCAATTGACGTGATCGTCGACGGAGTAAACCCATCAATACTGTATATATATATAAATAAATCCTTCCACGGCACCTGCCGGTA
>CAJPEV010004495.1:0-17208 GCA_905338385.1 Darwinula stevensoni | reverse complement strand
ATCTCGAGGGATTCGTCCGTATCATCCATGGGGAGAATACGGGAAGGTATCTCGTCCTTGACGAATATGCTCACTCCACCGCCTTTCCTTTGCTTTCTAGTGTAGTGATATGCATGGTGATCATCTAGGGGGCTAGAGGAGAGGGATAGGCCATGGTCTGGTCGTAGCCATGTCTCCGTGAGGATTGCTATGGAGGGTTTGAGTCGACGTATTTCCATACGTAGTTCCGATCCCATCACGTATTTCGACGGTGCCATCTTCGTTCCCGTCAACCGCAAAAGGACCGGATGTCACTACGACGTGGACGAACCGCTACGGGTGCAGTTTGTTCCCGATCCGAACGGGCGTTCGGATCGGTACTCGGTGTGCATACCGTTCGAGAAGCCGATCCCCAAGACGTGTCCGAACGGAGAGGGATTCGTCGGCGGACGATGCTCCGGCGCCGGTCGCGACCTGCTCTGTCGTGGTCGTGGGGTACGAGAGTTTTCAAGTTGTACGATTTCGAATGGTACAAAAATGCAGTCCGAGGGGAAAATACGCGAGTTGAGTGTCTCGTCCTCTCGAAGGTTTAATAGACGACTAGAGCGTTTCCACTCGTCGAGTTAGAATGATACACGTCAGCGCGCGCATCGAGTGGTTTCCATATAAGAAGTCTCGCCGCGATATCTGTTGTTACAACCATGGAGACAGAGAGAAACGCCGAAGAGATCGTCCGTTTATCCGACGGGGTCATGTTGAAAGAAAGGCGGACCGTATCGTCGCGTCAGACGTTTGATTTTCTCGTGACTGCGTTTGTTGTGTTACAGTCCATAGAAACGGGATTCTTCATCGAACACTTTCGAATCCAAGCCGTTATCGGCGAGCCGTCTACCACCGAGATGCCGTCTACCCCGTGCGATGCCGGCGAGACCGTCACCCGACCCGCGGTGCCGATCGACGCCACAGAGACACCCGCCAACGAGACGTCCACCACCGAGACCGTCACCCGACCAGCCGGCGTGTAGACGTTGATCGTCGAACCCTCTCTCGCTCGGTAGACCGGGCCATCGATCGAACCCGCCTACGTTTTGCTTCAATGGATACATGAACTCTCTCGGTGCGTAGATCGGTCCTTCTTTTATTTTGCACACGAAGACGGTACAACATCGATGAGAAAGGTCGCCGACCGAGGCTTTCAGGAACACACCACACTCCGGCGTTTTCTGCTTCCTCGAACAATCCCTAAAAAAGACGACGATATATCTCCGTAAACGAGACGGAAAATTGGAAAAAAAACCCACGCTTTTACACTCACCCGAGAGGAAACGGGGCGCGTTTCCTCGATGTTGGGTGAAGAAACTACGCAGATCGTGTGGGTTTCCTCCATGTCGCGTTTGATTTTGCTGCTCGAAAGCCGCGTCCGCGCGAAAGCCGGTTTCCATCGTTCCATCTTCGTGTGCCGGAAAGCCCCGGACACAGGGAGACAAAAAGACAAACACACCCCAAACCTCTGATGCATCATTCGAGACATCGCTCTCCGTTCTCTCGCCCAGAGCGGAGAGCAATGCCTCGAGGATGGTCTTCAAACACTCGATATCTATTGGGTTGGAAAGAAAGTCTTGCAACACTCTGAGCAAATTTGTCAAAAATTTATAACTTTATTGAAATGTAAGTCTACAGTGTAATGACCACTGTTGTCTATTACATGTTCCCAACGCACGGGTAACTGCTCGATGCCCTTTGCCCAGAATTCTGGCGATTGCGAAACGAAAAAACGGCCGACAGTTGGTTCATGCAGTTGAAGTAGGAGAAAGGAAAATCAGTGGGTTGAATAGATTAGCAGCGAGGTGCCAGGGGTCTCTAGGGGAAGTTACCTTTTCTTAGTGATAGAATAAAATTTATGATTACATGCTTACAATATTTACATTGGATAGGTGGAAAGTATTACCAGGGTGCCAGCCGCCTGGGGACGTTTTCAGGCGACCCTATTGAAAGTTAACATTCTCCTTATCGCAGAATAGAAAATTGAACATCGATGAGACAGTGGATACACGCGAGACGATTTACACACTTCTAGAGGTATTACACAAGAGTGAAATCGAGAGGATGATAGGACGAACTTGGGAAGCGGAGGGATGACGAGAGATGCGGTAATCGTTGAGATGAGGTCGTTAGGTGAGCCTAACCCGTAAGCTCGTTAGCTTATTCCATAACGTAGTGGATGTTTGACGGCATGGAATGAAAAAGAGAGATGATTGGTCGGACAGATTAGCTAGAGTCGGTTTTTTTTTTTCCGCGGGGACAATCGGGTTTGGGTGCACTGTTGTTGGCATCCCCTACCGTCCACGCGAACGCAGGCTCAGTGTCCTCACGAAAGAAAGGCATGGTTTTACTGAGGGGCGGGAGGTGCATAGCACTGAAGTGCAGATGCGTCGCCAGAATGCGAGGGTCATTTGGGGGGTGGGGTGCACAGCATCCATCATGCTCTTTGTAGGCAGGCAGATTCTGTATGCGGAGATTGCCTGGCGTCCTAAGAGGACTTTTAAGAAGGCCATAATAATACGCCTGGCGACCTCTAGGCTCAGAAAGGGTGAAGGGAAGGCCGTTACCAGTGAAAAGGAGGGTGTGGAGAAAGAGAAGGAAGAGTGAAAGCATTTAAAGGCAAGAAGAGTAGAGTGGATTGCATCTCCAGTGCGAAGCTTCTAGAATAGAAGCTAATGCCGAAGGGCAGAACGAGATAGTAAAGAGTGAGAGATCTGGAGGAGTACTTAATGCGCGAGGGAGTACGGTAATCGAGGATAACACCTGAAAGGTTATGTGCAAGAGCAGCGACAGTAAAGCAAGACAGTCTGTAGCCACGGTTGAGGTTTGCTCCTGCAGCCACCGATCAGAGATCATGCAATAGAGCATCCTCGAGACCGCGACGAGGAACTGTGTAAGGAGACAGAGAGAGGGATAAGTGTTGCTACATTTTTTAAAATACTTCATTGAGTCATTCCGAGGCGCTCGCGTGTCATCCTGCAAGGATCAATTTTAAAGTGGGCTAATGTGACTTTTTTTAAACGTCATTGTGCTTCAAAAAGGTAACCTATAATGACCCCAAGACGCCTAAGTTGATAGGGTGGTTAACTTGCTTGCTTCAAAGATGTAAGAGTTGGAAAAGGAAGAAGTTAGGTGATGAGCAAATTGATCGCAGCTCGTCCAATTGTATCTAGCGATTTTAGAGGGGCATATAGGAAGTTGGCCCACGCGGCGCATGCATATGTTAGCAATTTGCCTACCAGAAAACTCCGTTCTTCATACGTTTCGCGTGTTATTTTGCCTAGCCTATGGCCAAAAAAGTAATATCCTTGTAGGCAACGAGCTTCAGGCTAAGGTAACTGAGGCTTAGGTCAAAGCGGCGGATCGAAGAGGTAACATGTCTGGTACCCATTGTATCAAGGGGAAGGGCATATTTTGTGCACGAGCCTACATATACTCGATTAGTTCAGTCTATTGTGCAGGTCTACGACCGTATCCACATCATATTGCCTAGGCTCAAGCATACTTCCAGATATGAGGGGTTTATGGGACCGAACCCAAAAGTGGTCCTGCACATGGTAGATCCATCAGGTTTCACTACGAGTGAGGGCGAAGGTTTCGTCGGACATTCTGACCCTATAGGTTAGACCGGGCCGGACGCCTTAACTGCAGTGTAGCGGTCAGCAACCGAGTATATATACGAGGGTCACTCAATAAGTTATCTACCTGAATAAGAAAGGAACATCCGAGGGGAAAAATAAATTTTATTTTTCAATGTAGTCACCTTTTAACTCAACACACTTATTCCACTTTGATTCCAAGGATTTTATTCCACTTTAGTATATATACGGTTTGAGTCACCTGTTTCAACAAGAAGGTACATTGGACTATGAAACAGGGGTGTTTTGATACTTTTTGGAGGGTAGTGTACATTACTGTGACGATCTCGACGGTCTGTCTGGTCAAACTATTCTTAGGGCAAATTAAAGCCGGCACTCACTGGTATTGGCGAGGTCCGCCTTCCCTAACCATATGCCGACATCTGGGTGAATGGTAGCGGTACAGGAGGTTCTAGGATCGGGGTGAATCCAACGAAACTCAGGAGAGGGGACAGGGGACTTCAGCTAAACTGTAATGCGATACGCTGGTTTCAACAATGACGCCACAGCGTCTCTACCAGACCTATCAAGACTATTCCAGCCCGTCGCTTTACAAAGGAACTAGCGGCCGCTACGCTGGCCGTCTATTATGTGGAAATTTGAATTGCCTATTGTGAGCATAACGTCTTCTTAACAATCCTCTGTTCGTTGCATTACCCATTCGTAACTGAACCTCTTCGTTACATTTATACACATATAGCTTACAGTACACGGGGAGATTCTGCTCCTAAACATCATCATGATATTTGAGCTGATTGTCACATCGCCATTGTGAACGCCTCGGTTTAGCACGTTTTCATGAGACTCAAGACGACATTGCTCATTTCGTCTTCCTTGCATATTCAACACTCTTGCATCAACGATTAGCTCATCGGCTATTACCGTTAGCATGTGGTATAGACACTAATGATTCTGAAACAGTATGGACCGTTTCCAAGAACTTGTTCGACGGCACAGAGGGAATTTAGTACATGTGCGACACAATGCTAGCGACTAATTCTAGAAAATGCCTCGCCACCACAGCACCAGTGAGCAACAGTTTCAGAGCCTCAGGGTGAAGTGTGACTTGCAGCAGGAGCATTTTTCCGTTGTAGGGAGGAGGCATTTGTTTCACATCAAAATATTCAGCCTGACTGTTCGCTGCGCAAACGACAGTAGTGATTTGAGAAGACATGGAGAGGCCTGACAAAATGTCCCAAATGTAATTCCGTGGTGTAATGGTAGCACACCTGACCGGCAACCAGGAGGATCGGATTCAATTTCCGGCCGCCCCCCGGCTTTCGACACCTGGGTTCTGCGTTCCTTGCATCAAGTTGCGCAGCAGGTTGCACGACTCTCCTATTCTGGAGCTCAGCATTCGCTGCCTCTTGCTGTTCAGCGGCCCTACGCACATTTGCTTGCTGTTCATCACGGATTCTAGCCATTACGGCTAGCACCGATTTAGGCACTTCGTACCGCAACTGCAGTGGCAAACGTTGTTTCCGCACCAGCACCAAACGATTTTTATCTTCAACAACTGTCTCATTGCTGTCATGTGTGACCTTCAACATTTCTTCTTCGTGTTCAACCACAGGAGGATCGGATTCAATTCCCGGCCGCCCCCTGGCTTTCCTCACCTGAGTGTTGCGTTTCTTGCATCTTGCCTTACGCTCCCAACGTGCATCAGTCATCGACGTATGAAACAAAGAACTTACGTTATTTTGATTTCATCAATGAGAATTCAAGTAAATCGGCCATGACGTGAAACGCAAACAGAAAACCATTACATGGAAGTGATGTCCCGAACCGCCATGCCTAACCTAACGGAAAAAATAAAGAAAAACAACACTTCAGCAAAGAATGTATTAAAATGGAGAACTTGCAGTCGATCAGTGAAAACGTGACACGCATTTAGATTGACTTAGCGCCAGATCCATCGAGCTATAAGTGTTGGATGGCCAAGCCTATAACCTAGAATAGCATAGCCTCAAGGAATTGGCGCTTTGAGGAGTGGATGGCCAAGCCTATGGCACGAAGTGACATAGTTGTCATCCCCGCGCGTGAGACCCTAGAGACTATCACAACTCTCGGGCTATTCGAATTAAAGTAGATATATGATGATGGATTGGCAAGGCGCAACCTTGTAGGCCTGATGCTTTAGGTCGTGGATGGCCTGGCCTGTGACCCAGAGTGGTGTTGCATCGTAGGCCCGCACGTGGGGGTGACAGCCACGACCACTACCACAATTTTTAATCTTTTCGAATTAAAGTACTAGAAGACTGAATGGATGGAACAAATCGTGCATCAAGGAGAAAGTGCTGGTTGTCTAAAAAAAAAAAAAAAAAAATACTACAAGAACGGATTTTTCTGGTTGGAATTTTTCGTATAGATGAAAGTCGCATGAAAATCATTGTTTCGAAGAAAATATCGAAAGTGAAAGTGGACGTAGGCAAAATTACGCGCCGCCAGTTTGAGTGCAGGGAAGTCCATGCCGGAGGATCTAAGCCTCGGGTTTGGCACATCACCGTAGTGTAGTGACTGGCAACTGAATTTTAGAGGGGCAAACCAATAACATGTTGAACATTCGAGCAAGTTTTTACTAGGTATAATTATATGTTTTAGCTTAGGTGAAGCTGGTTCTTCGCGAACCAGAAAGTGTTTTCCCAGGTTGCCAACTTCTCTCCTAGTGTGAATAGACAAAGAAACTTCTGTATTAATCATATTTCGACCGGAAGGGGATCCGGGAAAGAAGTGCCTCAGGTCGAAGTACTCTAATCAGGCGTGTTGCCCCGTACTGGCCTAGGCCCACGAAATTCCTCAGGTGTGGCTTGGGCTTTAGTCGGACCACTTGGTCCAGGCTCGAGGAAAGAGGGCAGAAGTTGAATAGAGGAGACGTGCCGTCGATTCAGAGCAAGTCGTGGACTCGTTGGGAAGATCTTCGTACGGAAATCTTTCTCCACAATAAATTTTAACTTTCCCACGCCTTATATTGGAAATGAAGTCTACATGAATATGAAAGTGGCAAATTATATTTCGAGATATATAGGTTAACAGTGTTTCAATGGAGACATGAGATGATCCTCTAGGGTGCCAGCAGCACGAGGGCGTTTTCAGGCGACCCTTTATTAATTTCCTAAACTTATTATTCCAGGAGTGACATTTAGGACACATAAGAGACAATTTCAGGGGGCTTTTTACAATGCTGAAATTATGCGGGTGAGTGGGGTGAACTTTCAAGATGTAAAATATTGAAGGTGGTGACGAGGAAGAGTGAGGGCTGATATGCGTCAGTCGGCTTGCCTCATGTCGTGGTGGGAGATTGCGTGAAAGGGAAGAGATGCAAGGGAACTGGTCAGAGAAAAGCGGTGTATTTTAGGGGAGACAATAAGGCTGGGCTGCAGTGGTTGGCATCTCGCACGGTACCTGCATTCCGCGCCCGCGAACGCACGCCCGTGTTCTGGTAAAGGGCAGGGGATTACGGAAGGGCACGGGTGCGGGAGATGCACTGTGGCGACGTATCTACAGCGCGGTGTTATGCAAGAGTCGTCTGTGGAGTGGGATAAACCGCATCTTGTAAATTTACATGTAAGTAGGTAGTGTTAACCAAGTAGAGTGTGACATTTTAATTAGGGGGTCACCCAGTGTCCTATAATGACCTTTTCCATCATCCATGTACATAACGAGCATTGGATGTCTTCATGACCGGTCGAGACACCTAGGAGTTCACTGGAAAAAACCGATCTCCACCATCGATACCTCATTCGATTTGTAATTTCCAGGGGAAGGTCCCTTTCGTATAAATTTTTGCAGGCAATTTCTAGCTCGACACACCATTCGAAAGCCCTTAAATACCTTTATAATTTTTTTCACATTGCAGAGATGTTGACGATCCAGCTGCGGTCAATCCGGGAGGAAAATGCACTGGCGCCATCTCTGTATGGATTAAATAATTACATTGTGATACTTGACCCAGATCTATTTCAGGGATCCGTTGTAGGCCTGGATGATTTTCACGTAATTACCCGTCAGACGGCCAGGGTAACGGACGCCCGTTTGGGAGGAGGAGGGGAAGAAAGAGGTGCGGATCGCATGCTCCAAGTGAAAGGTTTTGGAGTGGGAGAAGTTTGTGCCGAAGCATAGGAATAGAAAGCAGGAGCCTTTTTTGCAAACTTCAAGTTTCAGTTCATTTAGTTTCAGCCTGCTGAACCAACTTTCAAGTGATTCAGTATACCTTGGGACTCCTTTCTAGATTTAAATCTTCAATTCAGTGGGTATTTAATATTTTCGGGAGCAAGAAGTCAAATAACTATATATTATTAGGAAGTTTCCATTCAGACGATCGTGACTTACGCTAATTTCAAGCATGTCCTAGAAATGATGAGAGGCTGCAACGCGATAAGTTGTTAGATTGCTGAATAGAAGATTCCAATTGTGTGGGCATGTGGGAAAGGGATATTGGCTTGCATTTTACAGTTGCAGTCCGTCGTTGGAGGTACGTTCCTTGAGAGGATCGATTCAGCAGGTCTGTCTCGTTCTGGATCTATTGGCATTGAGGAACTTCTCGACCTACCTGACCGTAGAAGTCGCTGTTCTAGCCTAAGGCGTGAGACTATCATCTTATGCCTCTATTGTTCGTTGGATCTTTCGTGCTAAAATGCGAGTGTGAGTGTAGGTTGGTTGTATATAGCCGTGAGCCAGCAAGGAAGGTCTTCCCTCGGCCTCTTTCTAAATAGAAGCAATCAACTTACGGTCGCTTTGGTTAAGGCCACTTCTATGTACACACTTCTTGCAAAGAATCGGAATCGTAAGTTGCTATGGATTGTATTTTCTCATGGACGAATGTATGCAAACTTAGGAGGAGCCCGGAAAAGTCATCTTAGTTCTTGTGCCCTTATACAAATACTTTTCGATACAACCCCCATAGCCTACCAGGAGTTATTGCGTGAAAATGCGCCAGTTTTGAGCCTTACTTGGTACTATGTTAGGATGATCGGAAAATACCGTTTGTAATGCATCAAATTTCAAATAATTTTGAAATTTCAGTAGTCTTATCAACAATGTAATGACTGTAACTTGCAACGATTACTTCCCATTGTTCTGTTTTTTTTTTTTTACCAAACCTCTTTCGTAAAATCGGCTTGTCTTGTAGTAAAGATCAGATACAAGAGACAATGGAGAAGCACTATTGCTGTTCTTCATCGCTTTGAAGGATTCCTTCATGTTAGCAGTGACTGAGGTATCCGAAATCCTCCTTGTAGGTGGTCAATGGTCTCCATTTCTTTGCGTGTTTCTACTTAGATATGAAGCAGTTTGGTTCAAACCAAACATTAAAGTGTGGCCGCACAGCTAATTTTATTATCGAGATCACACCTCGCAAATTAATTACGAATGAAGACCATTATAAATTCGAAAAAGAAACTAATTAAGGTAAACCAATGACTTCTTAAATCAGAGGAAAATTAACAGTCTGAAATATTTGCAAGAATTCCGACATGTATGACTGAAAGTTGCGATCAAGAACACAAGGTTTAGTGGCAAACCTGATTAATGAAGGAATTCGTAATCGACATTGTCATTCTGTTAAAACGCCATTAATCCCAGGCCTTGCCCTTGACCAGCTGCTTTTTGAGGAAATCGGCAGACTGGACTTGAAAACATATCGGGTTAACACCCCGGATTCTGGTCGGTCTACAGTTGTTGGGCAGTGAGGCTCAAATCCAGCAGAATTAGTTAATAGTATGCTTCAAAACGGCAAGATTAACATTTTCCAGTATGCGAACCTATCACTAGTATTTCCCGGTGTGCGCACAAGGTGTCCCACTCCCTACGGGAGTCGTATCAGCGTGGCCAAAATCAATCAAAAGTCTATCAAGTCAAAATCTATGGTGTTTACCCTAGTTGGCTGTGAGAGAAAATGGGCTCCGGCAGAAGGAGACGGCCTGTGTTAAACGTTTCCCCCTGAGCTTTGTCTTTGGTCATTCTATAAGTCAAACGAATCGGGAATAGTTTTCGGCCCATATCGAAAGGAATACTCGGATCGGTCGCTGTGTCGAGTGACGCTCGTCGCAGTAAATGCAACTTTCTGCGTCGCGCACCGGTGGTGATCTCGACTTAGATGACGTTATTTTTCATATCTGGATCAATCGAATGCATTGCAAACGCCGTTGTCAATAAATAGCTGGTGAAGAGTGATGACAATGGCATCGGCAGAGGTGAGCAGGACCCTTGACTCACCCTGTTTTGCCATCTACAGGGGGAGTCCTGTAAAAGTAGACTAAAAGCGGGCACCATCGTTTTTATGGCTCAGAATGGCTTAGCCTTGTAGGCCTTGCTTGTTAGGCCGTGGAGGATTGGCAACCTACGTTACCGCTTTTGGCCTCTCGATTTTATGATCTAGTCTATGCTCCAGAATGGCATAGCGTCGTAGGCCTTGCGCGTTAGGGGTGGCAGTCATAATACTTTAATAGAAAAAGGCCGAAAAGTAGTATCACTAGATTAGTTTAGCGTTTGCCGAAATAACTGGATGCAAGGGCCCTTTTGTTTCTGAGGCATATTTACAAATGGGTTTCAATTATAGCTTGCTGGCATGCTTCTGAATTTTTCTCAGAGTTCCTTGATGAGAACCATTTCTATCGTATGTACTTTTATTTACCTGCTCGTTTGTTTGCCTCTTAGTAGAGCCTTCGGAGCTCGATGAGGGCAAATTAGTGTTGGGAAAATTCCAATTCTCGGGATGTTATCGAATGTTTCTAGCTAGGGATGGATGAGGTGTGGATGAGTAAAATGGAATTCCAAATTATTTTCACGAGTTTGCTCAGACTTAGCGTCTAGAATCACAGAAGAGGGATTCTAGAATACGTTTCCTGAAAGTTTGACATCTGTAGGTAGACTTGGAAAAAAATTGCAATTGCAACTTCAGCATGGGAAAGTCCAGCTCCCCCCCCCCCCACATCGTTTCGCGGCGATTTGAAGAAGCGATGAATTTTATAGCTGAATTCTAATCAGTGTTCTCGACTGTGCAAGCGCCTTCGTGAAACAACTGAAGGAGTTTTCTGGAAAAAGTCTGTTTCCTTCAACTTCATCTCCATTTTGGAGCCTTTCCTTCCAATCAGGACGCGCCCTCATGACATTGTGGGCCAAAAGACTACGCAATTGAAAACGGGCTTAACGGATATTGAAATAGATGTTTTGGAATTCTTTATTTTTTTTTACGGACGTCATTGTCTCGCTGATGATGGAAAACAATACGACGACGCACTTGCGTGACGTCTCATCCCCGGGCTTGAGCGAAACCAGTCGTGAGGCGATATTCACTGTGGTCATTTACTGTCTCGAGAAAGGCGTTCTTGCGATCAATCGTTGCACGCGTGGCCATGAGGATGAGGGTGGATCATCTCTGTATCACCTTAGCCACGGACGCCATCCTCCTCACGGTCGGGGGCGTCATGAGGGTTAGTCTCACAAACACTCAAGGAGAGGACGTGTTTAAAACGACTGGCGTGGTGCTGATTGTCCTTGGATGCCTTCTCATTCTTCTCCCGTTGCTTCTCGTGTTCTGCACCGTGTTATGGGTAAGGAATATATTTGAACGCCAGCGGCGGAGGGCATGGAGAAATTCACTTACTGTCCCATTTACGATTTAACCAGTTCCTGCTTAAGAATGCAGAAGACAGGCCGAAAGTCACATCTATCTGGTGAAATTTAAGCCATGACTTGTGTAACATAGGTAGATTTTTCTCTCAGAAGGATTATTTGAAGAAAATTCTGTAGGTAAATACTTAAGCTAAAGATCGTTCTTACCCCCCTCATAAATGGTACACTCGGGCTTAAGATCCCTTTAACCCCCCTCTAAAGGGTCCGTGTATTATGAAAGGACCGTTAACTAATGGCAGTTTCAGCATTCGGGCCTTAGTTATACGGAAGGACAAGGTGGTTATAATGTTAACCAATTGGAACGAATAGGTCTACTACGTAGACAAGTCTATACCTCATGTACAAGCGATTTCTGTTTCTGGATGTTACCGTGAGGCCGTCTGCATGGAAAAACAAGGACGGATTACAGTTGCCCGTTCCATTGAGGGAAGCTGTTGCACCATTCTTTCGGACAACGTTCAGCCTTTCGTCGCTCCGGCCACAGGTTTGATGGTCTCGAGCCAGAGGTGTCACCCAGGCATACCCTTTTCCACCACTGGCACCCATATTTTTGGGTAGGGGTTGTGGTGGTTCTGCCAGCCCGATGGTTCGTTATTACCATAACCGATGTTATTGGGTATGGCACTGTGATTGTAGGTATAACAGATGTATTCTTAGATCCTCGGGATCTCTTTGCCGACTGGCTTGTTTGGAGCCCATCTGCATTCAGGAAATTCCGTTTATGTCTGTAGTCTGTAACATAATTTATATCCCAATGGACCTCGACCCGGACAAGGAAGGGACAATTCCGCATTTTAATGCAAACGAAAGTTGGAGCATCCCCTGTGATATCGTGTGGTCCTTGCCCAAAAGATTTTCCCTCAGTATGTGTAATACGGGTAGAAGACCATAGGTGTAATTCAACCAGGCATTGAATACAGGCTGCAGCATGTGGAGACATTGATCTTCAAGGAGATTTTGTAGGAAATCCTTGGCCAAATAACGAGATTAATGTTAGATATCTCTTGTTCGGACACTTTGTGCGTTCTCCCTCGATGGGCACCATCAGAGATATGGCTGCACACGCACAAACGACGGCTTCCAGACAGACAGAGTGCGTTGTCGAGGAATTCCATCTTAACTGATATGATCCTATTCAAATTTGTAGATCTCTTCCATTTCTCGTGTCGGTTTCACCTGGCTGCCCTGGCCGGAACACGGCCGGAAAAAAACCTTCCGAACGTTTAGGCTTCTGGTCTGTGCCTATTAGGTGAATGCTGGTGTAATAGGTTTGGAAGTGTTCTACTTCTCTTTGGTCGGACACCATAGTCCAGAACCCATAGGAAGGGCAATCGTGAGGAATCTCCACCAGTGTTGGAGACTGGGAATTCTGATGAACTTAACTGAATCCTTGGGTATGTTGCCACGATCGCGTCTTAGTTGTTTTGCCATTTGCACGTGGACTATGCGTAATCGGTGAAAATTTGATATGAATCCAGTGATATGCTTCCACATGTCACATCGTTTGCGAAGCGGTATTGTGCGTCATCGCTGTGAAGGATTTCTTCATGTATGCAGTGACTGAGACATTCTATATCCTCCTTGTAGATGGTCACTGGCTTCCATTTCTTTGGCCTTCCCTCACTAGTGCATTCATGTCGCTATGTCAAGTGACGCTCGTGGCAGTAAATGCAAGTTTCTGCGCCACACACCGCTGGTGATCTAGACTTTGATTGTTTGAGATATGAACGATAACGTCATCAATCGAGTGCCATTGCAAATGTCGTTGTCAATAGACTGGTGGTGAAGAGTAATGACAATGGCATCGACTTTAAGATTGAGGTCATGAGACTGTAAACTACATGGATTCAACATACTGAGGAACTCGATGGGAAACTTGACCTGTTCTCGATCGTCTTCACCCTGATGTGCCTTTACTCTGTCACATTTCAGTGCTCTTGTCAGTCACCAAGGTGCCACTCAAATTACGTCGCAGGGAAAAAAGATACCGTCGACGAAAAATGCGGACACTTTTTACTTGGAGAATCATCTTTTCTTTCGAATTGTGTAAACCACGTCACAATGAAAGCTAGCATGAAAAGTAATTTTCAAAAGGTGAGCAGGACTCTTTACTCTCACTGTAGATTGCAAAACAGGGTGAGTCCTGTAAAAGTAAACTAAAAAGATATCGTTTTTATGGCCCAGAATACTTTAGCCTTGTAGGCCTTGCTTGTCAGGCCGTGAAGGAGTTGCAACCATTATCGTTGGATGCCTACTCGTCCTTCTCCCATTGCTTCTCGTGTGCTGGCACCATGTTGTTCAAATATTTTCCTTACCCCTGACGTCAGCGGCGGAGGGGATGAAGTAGTTCACTCACTACCCCATTTACGATCTAACCAGTTCCTGGAACTTTTTGGGGATTTTTTGCATAAAATGCGGAAGACGGGCCAAAAGTCACATCAATCTGGTGAAGTTTAAGCCTTTTTTTTTACTGCCATGTCTTTTAGCGAGAAGGTGAGCACTGAAGCGAAGTATAATCATCATGGAATGGGAGCAATTGGTTATGTATGTACAAAACAACCGTTACACCTTTATTCTATATTAGCAATGTCTATAGCATGAAATTTTTCTCTGCGAACAGGATGTTTTATTACACTTACAATTCGCACCATACTGGATTCCTTCTGACTCATCCATCATTCCATCTAGATAATCGAATGGTGTGAGCGGTGAAATGCCAGTTCTGTGCCATCTCCTAGCTTATACGTATTGTGATACCAGAGTATAGAGGCGCAGCGATCGCTAAGTGACTGCATGAGAACTTTTACCCCATAGAACGTTGTAGGCTTGCCGACGGAAATAAGGGAGGAAGCGATAACAGATGTGGTTAAATGATATCCGGAAGTTAACCTTGATCGAGCCCCTAATCCAAATCTTGAGGTGATAGTTCCATCAGCTGTCGTCTGTAAGGAGTACTGGAATTTTGACTTGTGTACCAGCATTTTCTTCAAATAATCCTTCTGAGAGAATAATCTGTAACACATCTGTTCTACTCTTGTCATTTCATCGAGAAGCATTTGCGTCAGCGGAAGTGAAGGATGATATAAGTATTCACATTTGTCAGAATGAAGACGCTGCACGACCCCAAGCGAGATGCAGCGGGGTGACCCGTGCGGGGAGGCCCATCAGAGTTCCAACGGATGGACCCCTCACCGAGGAAGGACGAGTGCGCAGTGGAAACTCCACGGCACACTCCGAGCTGCCTAGCAGGGTGTCGCGGGATGGAATCTTCAATGTGCATTTGGAGATGCCCTTTACCGTGAACGGGGAACTTTCTCGCTCTGTTCATGGTCCGATCTTTCCGTCAGGGTCAACCGAGGAACTCGATCTGCCACCATCTTATGAAGAGGCTGTCGCCAACATGAACTTCAAATCTCAGAAGTGTTGAGTGTGTGTGATATTTTAAAGTTTTATTTAGTTTTAACAATCTCTGTATTAAAAGAATACTTGACTTTTTTTTTAAGGTCGCCTTCTGAGGACGTCTTGGCGAAACCAACTTCAGATAGTAGCTTACAACTTTATCGGTCTTTAAGAACTGTCTTTAGCTTGAAGGTCCCTTTAACCCCCCCCCCCTTGAGTCCGTGTATTATGAAAGGACCGTTAACTAATGGAGGTTTCAGCATTCGGGCCTTAGTTTGTCGCAAGAACGAGGTGGATATAATGTTAACCAATTGGAACGAATAGGTCTGCCACGTAGACAAGGTTTCCCCAGCATGGCGGATATCTTCGAATATGAGTTTCAAGAGTTTACTTTTTTGATATACGATTTTACCAGACCATCTTAATCCAAGTTCAGTCCCCAAATAAGTCATCTCAATTTCGAGTTCATAGGAGTCTTTATCCTTCGTCTTAGGACTGTGGAATCGCCTTGATGAGGATGTTACGATTCATTTCTTTGTCTCAATTCCAACGTGCTTGCTGACAGAAGAGGGACGGAATCTTTTTGAGGGGTCTTGGACGAGTTCACGTAAGACAAACTTATTTTGGCATTCAACTGCGAACCTAAAACCTGTTAATATTTGTTGAAAGAGGGCACATCAAGGATTAAATTTCCTCTTGGAATTTTAGATTTTTATTGTGTTCATCAGGGTGTATTTCCCGCCAGATAGAAAGGTCAACAAAGGAAGTAAAACGAAGTATGAAACAAGATATGGAGAAATGAGAGCAGAATCTTGAGAGTTAGAACATAGTAGAAAAGGATAGGGAAACAGAGGCCAGCCGCTCTGCAGTAATGTAGACTTCCCTTCCAAACTCATTCGTGTGTTGCTGTTTTCGTCGGCTGCGAAGGGCCGGAAGGAAGCGCAAAAAAACATTCGATGCTTACGAGAGATTACGCAGATAAGCCGAGTTTCGCCTTTTATTTCCATTTCAATACGGAATCGTGATTGCGGTACTATCTGAAGCAGGATTCATAGCGAAGGAACCTTGAGCTTCGTCGCTGCCGTGCGGTGATGGTCATATATGAAGTTGCTTCTTCCATGAAAGATGGAGAAATTTGTCTTCTTCGAATGTTCGATCTATATTCTCTGCATATAAGCAGCACACTGTCTGCTACGTTCTTTAATGATCTATTGACACCAATGTCTGAACTGTACTCATCCATTCTAATGGAAACATCTTGTGACACCGCAGATAGGATTGCTACGGGCGAATATGCTTAAAGGTTAATGCTTGTATCCCTTTTTCTCTCTTTGAAACCTCCAGACTCATCATACGCTTTAAATATGTAAATGGACTGATAGAAGGGAATTGCCCTGGTGATGCGGTTTTGTCTAAATCCTGCAGTTCTGAAGGTGTTGCCACAGACTTAGAATATTAAACGTAAATTATTTAAAAGTCGTATCGAATTCCTTAACAGGTATCTGGTTACGGATCTAGGGAGAGTGGAACATCTGGAAGTTCCAGCTCAGCCAAAACTGTATTCCAAACTGTCGTAGTTCGTCTTTGGTTATAAACGTAGGATACGCATGTTTCTGTGTAGCTACTGCAAAACTGTTTGACAGTCCAAACATTCAATTTGAGCTTAAAAGAAATGGGCAGAAAATCCCTGATGTACTGTTGAGATATTTGTCTATTTTTGACCTTTGCCGTTGATTGAAAAACTGATTCCCTCAAGTTTCCTGATGCGTTGCCCTTCTTTCTGGAACTTATCTCAAAATCATCATTGTTTCCTTCACGGGAATAAGCGTCCTCAGTTGTGCATGTACTTTGATTTACTGTCTAGAGGGGAAAGACGGTGGTAGTTTTCCAGGATATTGTTACGGTACGACCTTTTCGTGTCGTAGTCCGTTGACTGGTCCGGGTGGAAATAAGGGCACAAGGGGATACGGTGACAACAAACAGGTGTTTTTATTATTTTCTCTATTAGTCCAGTAATAAGACCAACTCTTCTGGATCCGAAAGCGCTGCGGGGTCCTGGTGTCCGGGGACCGGCGTCGCTCGGGGTCTTCCTCTCGGAGGGTCCCACTCCACCGTCGTAGATGTCCCTAAGGTCTCCACACGCACTGCGGCAGAGAGGAGGGACGAGGGGCTGTGTCCCACGTAGGATGCCTGTTATTCTTTCCCGGGCTGCGGTCTAGCCGGGCCGTCGCAGAATGTTTCGACCGTACTTGGCAGGGCTTAGGTCGAGCCTGACTTGATGCGAGGAATCTTACTTCACAGGGCTTAGGTCGAGCCTGACTTGATGCGAGGAATCTTACTTCACAGGGCTTAGGTCGAGCCTGACTTTTGCTGCCTCGCTGAGGGTTCCCTTTTTTTTAAATAATAAAAGGAGCTAATGGTATGGTGGGCCCCGCTGTCAGTGGTGGACCGTCACATGACTCCCGCCCACCATGGTGAGATCCTGAAGTGAGAGTGTCTGAATTTTTTTTTTTTGATG
>CAJPEV010004494.1:0-21688 GCA_905338385.1 Darwinula stevensoni | reverse complement strand
TTATAGGAGTCCTATAGGACCCTATAGGAATCCTATAGGTTTTTCGTGTTTCAAAAACCTATAGGAAAATCTATAGGTTTTCTATAAGAAATGTCTATAGGTTTCCTATAGGACACTTTCGTAAGGGTACAGTATGCTATTCTTCGGTGTTGTTTCCTTTAAGCCATATTCGATTATTCTACACGGGTGGTGCAGAACTCGTTTCTTTTGTAATGACAAAAGAAAAATGGTCGCTATTAGCTACATTTTTGCACGTATTACAGACATCAAATTGCTCCGAAACGTTCTGATATCTCGCTCGCGACGGAAGCCGCACGAATGAAGACGAACTGAGTGTCGGGATTCGAGGAGAAACGGATGCGAAAGCGGGGCAACCGCTAATGGAACATTGCAAAAATGCCAACATTTCCAGGTTTCAGCACCCAAAAAAGAAGCGATGTTCCCCCATGTGGTTTCAAGACATTCACAAAAATGACACAAAAATTATTACCACGAATAAATCGAAACATTCCTTACATCTATCTCTTTCGTTCGCTAGAACCAGCCGGTTAAGATGAGAAACTTCGGATTCCCCGGAGACAGAAGACGAGTGGCTTTTCCCTAAACATGAAATCAATGCAAGTCGCGCAGACTTTTCATTCGGATCGATTCGGCCTGGGAGAAATATTTCCTCCTCCTTATCGTATGTATAAATCCTTGGAAATGAGAATGTCCGAGTTTTCCCTTTGTCCTCATTCAGACAAAATTGGCTATGTCTAGCTCAAAATTGATTAAATCATTTCAAGGGCCTTACCCCTAGCCCTGACAATGGAATCAATAATTGGATAATGGAAATGAGATGCAGCAGAGAGCGACACGGTGCGATTGGATATGTCTTCGCGTCAAAATGAAGAGCTACTAAGAATGGCGAAAGGAGGTGGGTGTAGTTCATTCCATGGAGAGCATGCAAGTGGATGTGTGGAGATTGGTTCTGTCGAGAGGAGGGGGAGGCGAAGACTGTGGAAGAATAGACGAGCGTGCGCATGGTCCGTTTGTCGGAATTTCGCGTTCTGGCGCAATTCGCCTCAACACAAGATCCTCTTCTCCGACGTGGAAAATCGTGGGCCAGAGCTCGCCACTCGTCCGTTTCGCTCATTTCCGTCCACGTGCTCCTGTGTTCTGTCCCTTGAGTCCCGGTTTGTTCCGATCTTGTGGAGTCGAATCTTTTTCTATATCAATCATACGTTAATCATTGCTATTATATTGTATTCTGGGACGTCACTGTAGTTGGATCGTTAGGAAAATATGCATTCTTTCGTGCTCCAGGTGCTGAACCACTTTTAAGTCCAGTCCCTGCCTGAATATACTGCCATTTTGCTTCCAGAAGTGGTTACATTGAGTAATGGGTTCCTTGGTATTCTATATGTCTACCCTGGAGACTTAATTGTATTGAAACGCCACCGGATTACATGTATCTGTGTCATAAACGTAATTACACAGCTAAGAAGTACTACTATTACGGGAAATTCCAACACCTCATTATTGTTGCATCTTTAAAGTGTCCTATAGAAAGAAAATAATTAGATCCTTTTGGTGGGGTTTACAAATCTATACTAAAATTATGGAAAACATGTTTGTGGTTTGTTTCAAATTATGAGGCAAATACACCTACCATTGGTATATCCAAAGATGACTCTTGACGAGGAGAATAAGATTGTGGAAGATATCTCGCATAAATGCACATAGTTGAGAGTCATTGGGATAAATACATTGATATCAAAAGGCATGTTAACTTATCCGTTAAATTCAACTGTAAACTTTAAAATTATAGCCAGAAATCATTAGGAAATTCAAGCCTATTTAATGATCAGGAGATGATGACTGATGCTAATTTGGTTCCCACCCTGAGCGATGGGCCATGTGACACATCTAATGAAAGATAAGAGAACGAACTAACAATTTATTTTAAAATTTTTAATTGCACTTTCTGCAAAAAAAAACATAAATCAATATCCCTCACAATACGAGTGTGGATCAAAAAGTAATGGCCGATATTGTTTTCCCTCCCTTTTCCTTCTATCCTTGAGAAAATCCTGCTAAGAGTAGGTGCTACCGTTTGTCATTGACAATAACGTGCATTAATGTTATCATTTGCCAGGGGTTCTGAAACTGTGGGTCGCAACCCTCAGGAGTATCGCCAAAGGGTCACAAGGGGTTCGCGAAAGGGTTATAGTGGAATTGGAGAAAAATAAAACAGTCTCTTTTCTTCTGATAATTCGTACTCGATTTCTCTTGAGCTTCAGGAATCTGTATTTCGGGATCGCAAGCTTTTGTCGAGGAAGGCAAATCGTCAATAGCCTGTGAAAAAAAATTTTTGAGTAACTCGGACAATCGAAAACAGTGAAATAAATTTTGCAATCTTTCCTGATTAGGAAACAATTTTAATTCCAACTTTTCTTTTCCCAGTCGGTCGAGTGTCGCAGGTGTCTTTGCTTTATTAAAAGCGACTCTTAATGAGTGAACAAACACGCGGCAAAGATGAAACAATGGACCGGAAAGTTTCATTTGCCTCATCTGCAGAAAGTCTCACACTTCGCCCGATAAGTTAGTCATCAGCTCATGATGACCAACCCAATGAGATAACGAGAAGGCACTTCAATTTAGGCGAATATCCATTATGCAATTAAACTTGCCATCATTCTCGTTAAAACTTGCAGTAACATTGATTCACACGTTCAAGAAAATAAAAAAATTTTTCATCTCGCATATTCAATTATCTTTAAAAAAAAAAAAGTATCGTTCAAACCGCCTGACGTGGGTCTCGTACATCTCCATTCGTAGGTTAGCATCCTCATGAAGTGAGCTGCGCAGTATCTATTTTCTCACGGACATCATCATCTGTGATATTGTCAGTGGTCCGTTTGGAGCCACTGGGATAAAAATTTTCAAGCATTTGCCGGTTCATCTCCGCCCTGGTCACTTTTTCCTGGTCGCTTAATCGATGAGACACCCAACGGGCGCACATTTTTCACTTGCCTAAATGGTCATGGAAAAGATAATACCTTGCTGAAAGAAACTCACTACAAACCTATGAGGTCTCATGAGACTTCCCGACTCTCTCATGAGGTTGTCCGAATATCTCATGAGGAAATCCTCTTGATGTAATCCTCATGAGGTACTTAACGAGGTTTCACGACCTTCTCATGAGAATTGTGCGGTTCCTCATGAGGCTTCGAAACGTCCTCATGAGGATAGAGGCCTCAAGAGACCTCATGAGACCTCTTGTTCAAAAAACCTCATGAGGATCTCATGAGGTTTCTTCTGCAGTGCACAACCGACGCGAGATGGCGACAGTATAGCCGCTCTGATGGGATGATGGGATGTTGCCCTGATCTCACTGGAACATCTATCCTGTACTCATCAAGTTGTTTGCATTTTTATTTCTACATTGAACAAAATCAACTATATTTGATTTTTAAAGCACACTTTCCAAAGAGATAGCCCAGCTTAGGAAGACTTCAGACAATTCTGTCCTAAAGGTTGGAATGTCGTGTTGAGGATGGACTAAATAACAGTTGTTTAACCTATATGTTCCTTCGTACATGATTATTTCTCTTTTAAGGTTTCACTGGAACTTGCAAGCCGAGTCCCAAGAGACTTTTCGTGGCTATTGTGCCACCAGGCAAGTAGCGCCTCTATAGGAAAACCTTTTGAAGTTAACTTCTTGAAATATCTGTTTCAAACCTCATGAGGTCATTCTCATGAGACCTCTTTCCGAAAACCTCATGAGGTTTCCTTTTAAGATTCTCGAGGCTTTTCCAGCAGGGCTGCTGGTGCACACTGAAAGATCCAACTCTGTCGATAAATAACGGAAGGTTGTTCTTGGGTCAACCTCGACTGTTTCAACAGAGGGCAATTGTGTCCTGGTTCACCACAGTTGGTGGGCGCTGGGGACAGTCCTCATCTTCAAAGGAACGACATCCCAAAGTGAAACGCCAAATTCACCGCCGAATCGTCTCAATCGAAGGTGAACAGTCTCCCATGAAGACACTCATATCAGAATTTATTTGAGTTGCAGCCCGTCCCATCTGCTGATTGGCAAAATGTAAAAGCGAACGTTTTGTTTTGGGGAGTTTGCCAATTCTGGTCAAAATGAAAAACCAAGCACTCTTCTGAAAATTCCTCAGACAAACGGAACGGGTCTAGAACCTTGAAAATTTCTATGAAGACTAAGCTTCAATGCAACTTAAGGGGTTCATATATGAAACTTCTGCGTGGAAAAGAGCTCCTGTTTTTTTTGGGACGGCCATTACATTTTGAACAGCCCTCGTAAATGATTTTAGGAAATGAAGGATGAAAACCTTGATTCATTCCTGGCCAAGTGGCTAGTGATTCTCAATATTGTTTCCTTCCTCTGTCCATATCTTCAGCGCTCCAGTGAATGGGCTCGATTAGCAGTTCATGCGCCCAGCCCTCTCCTAGACTTAATGGAATCATTCAGTGTCTTCCTGACTTTTCTTGAATCCTATTTTTTCCACAAGGTTTCACCTCATCTTTTCTTGACTTTTATGTTCCTTACTATTATAGATAGATATACTCATTGGAAGGATTACCACAAGCTGGAACTTGTTAAGGGAAAGAAGCTTCGTTTTGTGCAAATTTGTGTAATCTGCTCATCCTCTTGAGGTAGCCTGTAATTGCTGTGCCATGTGTGAAGTTTTAGCATCAAAGCGTGAGTCATTCCTGAGGTGGAATCTCTCTGATGAGAAAAAAAATGGAATCAAATGGCCATTAGAAAATCTAAGAATAGACCTTCCAAGAACGGACCTTCCAAGAACAGACCTTCCAAGAACAGACCTTCCAAGAACAGACCTTCCAAGAACAGACCTTCCAAGAACAGACCTTCCAAGAACAGACCTTCCAAGAAAAGACCTTCCCAGGACAGACCTTTCCAAAACAGATCTTTCAAGAACAGATATTCTTAGAAGAGCGCTTAATTTTATTCTGGAGAGCCAAGATTCGAGACAGAAAGAAGATGAACTGATCCAGTCATTCTTCACAACCATTTTTGAGCTTGGTTTGTCATGCAGCCCCAAGCAGACTTTCACAGACTTTGGATCTTTGGATCCGGAGCAAAGAGAAATTGTTGAGCAGATAATGGCTGCATCCGAACAGTCCACTTGGTCGCTGAAGATATTCATTGAGAAGTTTGATATGTACCTCAGTGGGGACCCCCTTGACTCCGTTGCAATTTGCAAAGTGCGATCCGGCATTCAATACTTCACTGAACTCTTCTCACTGGATTTTACAAATGATGAAGGAGGCACATTTTCCAGGGAGATTGCTTATCTGGATAATCAGTTGACATTTTGGAAAGACATTTGGGAATGTGACATCCTCTCCTTTGAGGTACCTGAAGGTGTTCCAGAGGATCACTGGTGGTGGTTTTAAATACTTGTGACAGGTAGCTGCTGAATAAAGTGATATACTTTGATGTATTACATTTTAAAATGCATATTTACTATTCAACAATGTAATCACAGCATTATTTTCCCTTGATGAGGAAAAAATGAGCATCGCCAATCTTACGATGCTCACTGAGATGCGAAAACTACCTAAAAGTGTTACAACCAATTCAATTTGCATGCTGTTGATTCTATCGTGGGCCTTGGGAAGTGTTTCCCAGTTATCATTGCACTTTTGGGGGATCAGAGGGACATATTTTCCAAGAGAGCGATGGGCATTCTTGAAACTCCATAGAAAAACGGAAGTAATATATAAGGAGTTAGATACACCGGTAAGTTTACTTCAAAATCTTCTGGTATTCCTCGTTCCCACTTAAACGGTTCTTGGCATAGCCAAATTGTATAAAATTCTAAATTGTTAAGGAAAATATATATGGTTTTTCAGGTATGTTGTTATATTTGCAGGGTATTCTAATCCTCTGAATTATGCATCATATTTCTTTTTTTTTGCAGACATATCAGCCAAAAAGCACATTTCTTGCTCTCCAGATCAATTTTAATTTCATATAAGCCTAGTGAAGTATTGCATCAAAGATGTGGGATATTTCAAATGATAGCATGCTATTCAATTTATATGACCTCATGCAATGATCAAAATATACATTTTGGCTGACGATTAAAGAAAAGCTTGGCTAATTTAGTGAAGCACATGCCCAGGGACGGATGTGTCGGTACTGTCTCAAGCAGCATGTTCACGTAAAGAAGTTATCAATTTTTTGCAAACAATGTAAATTTCTTGCGATTGGCATGAAAATGACATCACGTTTACGTAAAATTCACGTTCCTATATTTACGTCACCAAAGTGTACGTGTATTTTACATCAACTAGACGTCACTCCTTCTGACGTGAAGTACATATCAAGCTTGCGAAAAATTGACACCACTCCTNGAAAAATTGACACCACACCATCCATATGAAACTTTAGCTGACCATCCTGCAGTTGCAGTACCAAGATTCCTCACTAGATGGAACCCTTGTTCCCTGCATCCTACAATTATTATTAAGTACTGGTTTTCCTGATATAGTATCAGGTTTATTTACCATCCTTCTACTTTTTATTATGCAATCCATGAATATATATATGGAAAACATGAATTTATTATATATTTTTTATAATATATGACTCAGAAAATCATTAAATGCGACTACCCTAGTGTTCTGAGAACTGAAGATTCAGTATAACAATTCTCTTCAAAGGTACTGATTGACTCTTTAAATACGCATTAATGCCAGGGGAAAATTAACATAAATCTTACGTAAAATGAATGGAAACATTCTGTTTGGAATGCAAGCGGGAATGACAATTTTAGGTAAAATTTAAGTTAATTTTATACCACCGTTTACGTATGACAGAGGTGACATTTCTGCAAAGATGTTGACATTTTTTGACAATGGTTTGCGTAAAAATGATTTTAAAAAATGGACAAAAAATTGACATTCATTTTACGTAAAATTAACATAAACATGCTGTTTGGGGTATTAGCAAATGCAAGGAGCAACAAGCACATGTTGATCTTACAGTATTAGCTGAGGGAATGTGTCACTGGGCAATGAGTATTCCAGGAAATTCTATGAAAAGCAAACCTAAACTGTAATATCTAATATTGAATCTCCTTTTTTGTTACTTTCACAAGGCTCTATGAAGAAATGGTGTATAACTCAGATTTCGTCCTCAACTTGGCCGTGGGAAAGGTACTTTCCTTGCTGAATCAATCTATAAATCTTAAATCAAACACGAAAAAGTCAGATGTACACAATATCTGTGTATTATTCATACAGATTCATTTTCAGTTAAAAGAGTCTTCTGGAAAGACTGGCCCACTAAAGTGTCACTGAACTTCAGCATAAATCTTTTATTCAATAAGTTCCAGACTGATATGCGAAGTTATTATTCAAAGGCTCAATCATGAGAAACGCTTGAACTCAATCACAGATAAATATGAATGGCACCCAAGCTAGAGAACAGAAATTTTTGGAACTAATTGAGGAAGCCCAGCTTGGCCAAGATGAGGTGAATATTGCGAAGTCATTTCGAGAAACAGCTGGAGATGATGCCTTCCTACTCTTTCTACATACGGAGGCAGAGGTGCAATGTGAAGGTGTGGACTCGATTCTCAAAAGTCTCATCAAGCTGAAGGTAGAATCTTTGAACTCGGGGACTGACATTAGAATATGTAACGGCAATTTAATGCTCAATGAAGAACTTTGTGCGTCCCTTGAACGACTGATGAATATGACATCTGAGCAGAGGAATTGGTTATTTATCGCTTTGGAGGATTTTAAAAACAATGGGAATTGTTGGAAAGGCACATCAAAAACATCTCAGGACACATTTAAACATTTTACAAGTTCTAAAGGGGAGAGGCTACGCTTCGAGTCGCAGCGTAATGAAGCCCTAAATATGTTTCAGATGCTATTGGGACAGCCCTTAAATCAGATGATGACCCCTAATGGGAGAAAGATATTTGAAAACCTCACTTGCTGCGATCGAGACAGCATTGTTGAATTTATAATACCAGCTAAGTTCATGAAAGACAATCGAGAACTGCTGATGAAGTGTTTTGACTTTGCAATGGGGCAATGTCCACCCGATGTGACTGTTTTTGCTGAATACTTCGAGTTCGCCATTGCGTATTACAAAATAGATTTTTCTAAAACAGAAGCCCATTTTAAGAGAATCGTTATCCAAAACGGAAGAAAGACGACAGAAGGCTTACATCAGTTTGAGGAGTATATTGGCATAGAGAAGACATCAGCAGATGTCCATAAGATGAACAACAAGATATACATATTGCAATGTCTTCACAAAAAAGCCACTGATTTGAATGGAATCTTACAGAACTATATGCGAAACCCAGAATTAAAAGATGCTATTGGGAGTCAAAGCATCCCACCCAATTTGCCTGAAGACCAAGTAGTTACAACCCTGCGTTCCAAGGATCTCAAGTTTCGGTCTGCAATAGCAGTCATATACCATTTTGTGAAACATGACAGCAGAAATACCTCACCAATGCAATATGTTACTGAGATTAATGGGTTCATACGTCGCGCAGAAAGAGAATATAGTATACTGACACAAGAAAGAGAAGGCGGACGAAATTATTATTTTACACCTTTGAATGACAGTGCCTGGGCCATCGTTAGAGTGACAAGAGACAGAAAAGCATGGCTGGTTACATATTATTTGCGCTAACTTGCAGCGTGGCTAAGAGGGCGAATTCGCCTTCCACCTGTCAGGAGAGAAAAACACTGTAAACGAGCGGTTCATCCTATTTCTTGGACGCTGTCCAGTACATACTCAGCAAGCCAGACGAATACAGCATAAAAATGTGGTGGCTGTGCGATTCGAAAACCTTCCAACCGCTGAGAGGTCTTCCCAATGTTAGAATGGGGAAAGACAGTGCAGATTTTGGCCGAGAAAGCCTAGTTTTTGAGGTCTTTACTGCAGTACAGTGTATATCAAAGCACTAACCGACATGTGACATGCAAATACTTCAAGGACCTTGGTCTCGCACAGACCTTACTCAGTAGGGGCCTGTCTCACGTCGGCAGGTATAAAAAATAGATACCTTCTATCTTATTTTTTTCCTCACCGGAATCGTCCGAAGACGATTCAATTTTTAGAATATCTAAAAAGGCACCTCTCCTGTCATGCCCCCAAACGGGACAAGGTCCTTGTATTTCTCTTGAACTTGCATCACAATGCTCATGACAAATGACAAAAAGCCCGAGATTATTCTGTACTACATTGCAACATGGGGCGGTGTGGACTCTCTGGACCAACTGGTCCACTCTTACATGTGCAAGAGGTGAACGAGCCGCTGTCCCTTCGCCTTTTTCCGAATTACCTTGACGTCAGTGGAGTCGCAGCATATACTGTAGAGCACCAAAAGGCCTATCGAGAAGCACATTGAGGGCGATTGCACACGTCTCCAGGGACCAGCAGATCGGTGCTACTATCTACCCTGCTGTAGGAAAGCAGAACCGCTGCCACAACTGCCACACAGTGCGGGGTAAAGAATCTGCAAAAAGTGGCAAAAGTAAGGCTTGACAGAGAATGTGCTTCGAGAAGTTATTGGGTTTACATGATGTATAACACAATTTTTGGTTTGATTTTGTTTTTGAGTTGAGAATGTAAACATTAACTTTGCATTACATTTCAAGTTCATTGGAGTCAATACAAAAGTTTGCTATGAATTGAACATGTCTCCAGAATTATTAGCTTGCAGTGATAAGGGGTCCAATGGAACCCCCATTACTTACCCCCTACCATACTAGAGTCGGGTTTATGGAATTCGTCACACTTCACATGTGTAGCACCCCAGTGACTAATCATCTTCAATTCTTGGGTGTCTAATGAGTTCCCAGGAGTAATGGAAAAACAATATTAATTATTCTATCGTCCTTTCGTTATTCAGTGGCGTTAGTGTACCGGGTAGACGAGAAGGACGGTGGTGTGAGAAAAGGAATGATACCTTTTGATCTATGGCGCTTATGGACATGTGTCAAAAGGAATCGACGTTCGTCCGGAGAACCACTTCATTAAAGGATTATTATTGATGTGGTAGCATTCGTCCAGCCATCTGGATACTCATCGTTCGACTCGCCGTGACATGGACTAATGAGAAGGAACACTATATAAACTCGACCTCGAACTTCAGGAAAAAGGAAGGAGGAGGAGGTGAGAGGACAGAGTGTTCCAGACTTCGCTACTGTCACCAAGTGTCAGGACTCGGGTCCCATTTGTAATCTGGAACCTGGCTATTTCCATTCGGTTGGGGCCGAGAACATAAGTGCTGGTTGAAGCCGGACCTAGGCGAATCCGATTGGAGCCAGATCCTGTTCCTTGGTAGTTGAAGCCGGAAGGAACGATCAGAAATAGCAAGAACGAAATGGGAGAGTGGGCGTGCACGGTTGGAGCCCGAGCAACCCCTTTCGATTTCATTGTGTTAGCTGTGATTTCAATAAATAAAGGGGTTAAGATGCGAGCGCTGCTGCATCGACGTTGAACTAGTTTTGTTGATCTTTCTCAGAACTTCATTGTGTTTTTGCAAACTGAAGCTGTCGCCTTTGCTTGGTTATGCTGAGGATATTAGATCATTGCTTGACTATAAATATCTCTGATATCTTCTTGCATTTGGAACTGTATGTTAGGTAGCAAAATTAGAATAAATATAATCCTGATGTGAAGCCTGGTTCGCTTAGGAATCCTTGCCCAAGGTAATTGATTCCGTATCGACCACTACGAACCTTTCAAAGGGAGCAAATTCTCTCAATCAGTAACGATAAGGCAGTTTGGCAGTAAGATCATAAATACCTCTTGTAATTTAGTCTTACCGACCACGCCAGAGTAACGATCGTTACACATGGATAGGTTTCTTGTCCAATGGGATGGAGCACAGTTACTGAAATGCCATATGCGCCAAAAAGAGTTGCAAACTAAGAAAAAACATTACTCTGGACATTTTTGCAAAGAGAGATGTACTGAATTCGCTCGTGTCCACGTACACGAGGGACAGGAAAGGAGAGGACAAAACCCTGCGGGAGTCCAGCGCGTACCAGGAAACAATCCCCGATTCTCCCGCTCACTCGAACGCAGCTGCTGTAATCACTGTACCGTAGCTGTCCCACTATAGCTGACCCTTGATCCCATATTCCTGCAACATTCCCCCCACTCCTCGCTTCCCTCGGGGCACTCAGTCGTGCGCCTTTTCGAAGTCTACAAAGTACAGGTAAGCATCTTTGGCCTACTCCCAATGCCTTACGAGGATCTGGTGGAGAGGGAAACCCCGGTCGTGGTGCTGCGCCCTTCACGAATGTCGCAACTACTCCTCTTGGATGGCTCCACTCACAATTACCCGAGCTGTCTTTCCAGCACCTTGGAATAGACTTAACCAGATATGATGAGGATAATGACCCCACAATAGTTCGTGCAGTCCCTCGCGTCCCCCTTCTTCAAAAGAGGAACCACCACGTGGCTTTGCCAATCTTTAGATGCTGTCCTCGATTCCTAAGCGGTCTCATAAACTTTATACAGCCACAAGCACACATCTGTGCCCATTGCATTCAGAGCATCTGCCCGGATTTCATCCACCCCAGGAAACTTCCCATTCTTTAGGCTGACAATGGCCAGCAGAACTGCCTCAATGGTGACTCTAGTCTCCTCGCTGAGGGACTCCAAGTTGGGTAGGTCAGTGTCCACAGTTGGTGGGTTTAAGAGCTTCTCAAAGCGTTCCTTCCACCTCCCAAGGTGGAAGGTACACGTTGAGGAGCTCTCTTTCTCGTATCTTCCACCTTCCAAGTATGTCCGCCTCAGGAGCCTCCAGTTTCGGTCTTTGATGACCCGGAGAGTATGCTGCCTGCCTTACTGTAACCATCGGATGGTTTTCCTGAACATTTGATGGGAGTGCGGTAGACCGATTCCATTTGGACACGGAATTCCTTCCACCCTTCCTGTTTCGCTTTGGCCACATCACGAGCAGCAGATTGACACGCCTCAGCGTACCAGGCCCTCGAAGAGTCTGACCTTCTGGACATGTACGCCCTATAGGCAACCTTCTTAGCAGTAATAGTCTCGCGTGCCGCTGTTGTTGATGTTACCGTGCGCCACCCCGATGCGCCTCTCCTCGTACATTTTGCTGTTATTGCTGAAATACCAACCCGAAATAAAGCCCTATCGACCTCTATATCTGATGCTTGGGGAGGCAGTTGAGAGTACTTTTCGCCGATCAAGCTTTGGAAATTCCACACGAGTTCCCCCATCGGGAAGGGCTTCCCACCTCACTCGTCTTTCAAAGCGTGTGGTTCTTTACCTCGTTATGAGATTTGCCTGTATCCGAAGATTCCTGACCTCCAGATCAACGATGCGCAAATTTTTCATTTCGCGCCCCCTGGAAGAGGTTGAAGAAAGGGAAAGTAATTGAAAATTGCTTTTCACATACTTCATTATTTATTTCAAAGTTGGATAGTTAGGAACTTAGGATGCGGTGAAGAGGATGACTCCAGTGGTATAGGGGCCAGTGGAATGGTTCATCTGTACCTGGGCTGCCACTCTAGTTCCACAATGCCCTAAATGGTCGCCCTGGGAGCGCAGTAACTTTCGCAGTCCGGATTATCCTGGGTGACGACTGAACCAGTATGGAATGCCTGAGCAGAACTCATCATACTGGTTTTGGTTCGCCTTGGTCACGCTTAACGGAAGCCCCAGCAACATGGTTGAACCTGAGACACTACGGCCTTTTGCATCAATAGATGCATCAATACATCCTCGCGACAGGGACGCACGAACCATCGATGACATGAAATTAAAACTGTTTTAAGCAAAAGGTTACAGTAAAGTTTTCAACTCTTATAAAAACAAAAAAGACACCGTCAAATCGTGACGGCATATACTATTCTAACCCAATATTTAGGAAAGTGGCAGATATATAGTAGCCTAGAAGGGCCCAACCTGACTTCTTGAAAGCTTCACTTTTCACCCACCCAACGCTCCAGAGGTACAAGACTTCAGATTTAATGACGTGCGACCCTCTTCAGTTTGATGTAAAAAGCAGTAGTCGAACCAATCGAGCTGCAATAATATTGATGGTTTTCTCTCCGTTTTCTCATTCTCTGCTTCCTTTCCAAACCCCACTCTTGGTACATGTAATCAGTTGGCTTTGGTAGCGCCAATTCCCCTTCAAATTCCTTCCCGTCATAAAATTCAGTCTCCTCGTATTCCTCTCGGAGATGTAGAAAAACGAAATTTGGCATGATTCTTCCCCTCTCAACACGGAATTGCACCAACAAATTTCTATCTTCAGTTCCCCGGAGTTTTGGAGAACAATTATTCTCCCCTTTTAAAGATGTCGATTTCGTTCCGGTATTTCCTCCCCCCCCCCCCCCCCCCCCCCCCCCTCTTGGATAGTCTCTCCCGGGATGCTTTCGAAGAAAGTATTCCAACCCAAAGAAAGATATTGACTTGTTGGTTACGAACACTGTCCTTTTTATAACTCGCTATGCACTGTTTTCTTCGAGATATGAAATTATCGGTGGTTCATTTTAGTTTAGCCAATGGTTTCGAGTCCCATCTCCCAGTGTTGCTGAATATCGCGGTGGTGTAATGTCTGATTCATGACTACCTCGACTTCAAATCGCCGTCTGGATTATTGGGCTTTTATTTATGAAAATAAATAATGAAATGAAATGGGATGAGCTGAATTCATGGGATTGAAACAGTGGTCAGCAGCGGCCGATCGATGTGGATATGCAGGAAGATGTGGCCATGGAGTGGTATATTACTCAAGCGAAGATAGATGAGGAAGACGTTGAAGTTGTTACAGATTTCGTATTCTTGGGGTCGATCATCCACATGGATGGTGATTGCAGCCGTGAAATAAGGAGACGTCTGCTCCTTGGAAGAAAAGCCATGACGAATCTGGATAAATTGATCAGATGCAGCGAAGCCACGCTTTCGACGAAAGTACGAATTGTCAGAGCCAGTTTCCAGTTTTTCCCTGTTACAACATATGGCAGTGAAAGCTGGACATTCAGAAAAGCTGAAAGGATAAAGTTTGAAGCTTTTGAATAGTGATGCTGGAGAAGATTACTGAACATACCATGGACTGCAAGGAGAACAAACAAATCAATATTGGAGGAAGTGAAGCCGAACTGCTCTCTGGATGCATCAATAACAAAATCGAGGCTGAAATATGTTGGTCATATAATGTGAAGACAAGACTCATTAGAAAAGACATCGATGCTTGGTAAAACGGAAGGAAAAAGAAGGAGAGGACGACGGAGAACACGATGAATGGACACTTTCATGGAAGACACAACTGGGGATGCAAGGAATTGGCCATGGATAGAAAATGCTAGCGAGACCTTGTCCATCGAGTCACCAAGAGTCGAACACGACTAAATGGATAAAACACACACACGCAAGGGGTGGTGGCAAAGTTTTCCTCGTCCACATTCATTTTTCAACTCTAACATGTATCTTGTATTACTATGGTGTGCATGTAAACACAGTACAGTATCATCACATTCGCCAAGGCACTAAGAGCTCCGGGTTTAGAACTTTTGGATTAGATGTGGCTGCTTTGCCAGCGTGAGACCATCCATGAAAACCTTGAAGACATCATCACCCATGGCGCACACGTAATGGAGTAGAAGGCTTCGTCTCTTATTCGCCTCTTTTGTCGCGTTGAATTCCTGCCGTTTGCTCAAAGGTAACTTGTCTTCTGATATCATGTGATTCTCTACTTGCTTCACGTCCATGTATTCGATGAGATCCTTCCAATTCTTCTTAATGACTTCTTGATGCGAACGATAGATCACAGTCTCTTTTCGTACCAGGCTGTTTTTAATGCTCACCTTCCATTTGTCTGGAAATAGACAAAAGAAACAGTGAAGGTGCAATACTAGAGAGAAGTGTATCCGTGCATTACGTTCCGGATCTTCCAAGTTCGTGTTAGAAGGTCTCACTTGCCTTTTGCCATCGGGGGAGGAAAAGGCCCCGACGATTTCGAGAGAGAAGAGCTCCCATCCGATTTTGAGGGAGGAGAGCTTTCGTCCGTTTTCAGGAAGGGAGACACTTGAGCCGATTCCGGGGCGACAGAAGAATCTTCACCAGTTTCGCAAGTGCTGCCCATGGATTTTACTGCAAATAAACAAAGCATGAGGTTTTACTTGAAGTCCTGATAGACTTTAGTTTGCAAATGCCTCGAGATCAGCCTACGAGTCTGACTCGCCTCGTTCGGATCGGCCAGGAGAGTAAGACCTACCTGACATTTTCGGAGATGTGTCCTCTACCAATTCTGAGGTGGAAGTGTGAGAAGAAAATTCTCCATCAACCCCATCATGTTGCCCCTCCATGTTGTCTCCTAAAAATTGTTGATAATCGAGAGGAAACATTAGAGTCCTTCCCCTTGATGTATGGTCTCCAGGTATTGACCTTTTCGACATTTGACCTTTGGCTTTTGACCTTCGACCCTTAACCCTCCCTCTGATCTGCACTGACATGGAAGAAATCTCTATTGGCTTTTTTCCTCAACATGGATCGACGGCCTGTGTTAAGTCCGTTAAGTCTCTGCATGTGACGCCTTCCTCGGCTTGGCTTAGGGGCATGTTCGCCTTCAAATGCGATACCTCACCGCATTGTCTTGAGATTTCCCGCATGAAATTTAGATAATTTTGTCATCTGAATCTCCAGTAGTCTCCATGATAAACAGAAGTGGTTTGGAAGTTGACGTCTCAGTGACGATGCTGAAGAAAGGAATGTCACTTGCACCCTGAAATGTGTCGTGTCTGATCTATGCTGCTAACTATATAAATCCGTATAATTGGTTTAAAGTTAGGTTCGACTAAGCGTAAACCGATGAAGGGCAAAATCAGTTTCAGCGCATGAAATGGGTGGATAGCGGTCACAATCAAGCCCCTCCCCCCTTCCCCTAGGAGAAGGGGGGGGGGCCCTTCCCCTAGGTTTTACTGCCCCTTCCAAGGAGATCTACTGTAGCTACAACACTGTTCAGGAGAGTCAGCGGATATCCTTGGACGCTGAAGTTTAACCTGGAAATCTGACTTGCCTTGTAGGCTGGAGGTGGGTGAGCTGAGCGGACTTTCGGGAGAACTTCTCTCCAGAGACGCGAGCCAGCGATCCCCACTTCCCTTTCCTGGCACACGATCGCATGGCAGTACAGTCGATGACTCGAAGGGACTCGGATGGGTTGGGATGCATGGGCGTGACCCGCGAGTGACCCAAAAGCCAATCGCCAGAGCGAGGACGAGGAGAACGGCAAAGACGGGGCCGATGACAGTCCATGGTGATCCTCTTTTCTCTCCGTTTTCATCCGAACGTTTTAAGCATACTTCATCCTCTCGGTTCACGGTCCATGCTTCCGCAAAATACCTGAACGACGCAAGACAGTGCCGGGATGAGAATGACCTATTACTTATGGGAACGCGAATGCCAAGGTGATGCCAGAGTAGATGTAGACTGTATCCGTAGGCGTAAATTAGGAACGCACCATAACTTTGGACGAATTCCGGAGGAACTCATTTGCGTCCGCAGCGTGAGAACTGTCATGTGATAGCACGATTGTTTTATGCCGTGTTCCCGATTGGGAACATTTGGACCATAAGTTCAAGGCTCGAAAAAGGGCGATTCTACTCGATTGTTCGAGAAGAGGCCGTTTCATCTCATTGCAGCCAGCAAATTGCGGCTCGAACCCAAGCAAAAAACGAATGGTTTGTCATCCGCTCGAACGTGTAAACTCACCCTGTCTGGCACGGCCCGCAGTCCTGGTGGGACTGCGGGTGTTTGCTCGTTCCCGGCTGTCGGTGGTAGAAATGCTCGCAAAATTCCTCAGCCGATGGCGTCGCCCTCGGCTCCGTGTTCGGGATCTGCGAAGCAGCGGGGAGAAGTCTTTTTTTTTTCACAAGCAAGGCTTGAAAATGCAGGCTTTTGGAGGAAGCATTATTAAATCATGAGAAACGAAATCGGTTTTACGCACAGCTCGGAATTGCAATATCCTCGATAACAGCAAATACAGGGTTGCTGATCAATACAGCAACCCTGTATTTGCTTAGGAAATTACCCAAAAATACCTAACAGGTGGCAGTGCACCTGAACAGGGGTGCGGCCTCATATGCAAAGTTAAAAAGGACTAGAATTTTTTGCATGATATGAATAAAGCACGAAAGGAATGAGTGCTGTCACCGAGACTATTTTTTTTCGGAGGATGGCACCAATCCCAATGATTTCGCGTCATCCGAGGTAGACAATTTGCAAATAACCGCAAAAGAAAACTTGTTTGAGTCTCCATTCAGTTCCAGTTAGCAGCGCCAAATCGATGCGACGTTCTCTCGTCGCTGGGTTTTGCTCGCTTCCGACGCGAGACGCACTTACTCCATTTCCTTTCGCTCTCCTCATTTATGAACATGCGACCACAGACCTCGCGTATCGCCACCCGGTGAGGATCGGAAAAGGCCAATAATCCGACGAAACTCTCCGTCGAATATCACGTTGGTCCTACCGTTCCTTTCGAACGTACGGCCGAACAACTACGGGTAGTTTCATCGCGATACGATGAAACGTTTACGTGAATTTTATCGACCCAGTGATGATCACACCCGATCGGTTGCTCATATCGGAACCAGAACTGGAATATCTTGAAGCGAATCGTGAGAGCACCCAGTCATAATATGGACTCAGCTACGCTTCCAACCAGATAAGAATTTATCGTGCCGCGACGAGTCCCGACCGGAAGCGAAGCATTACATCAGACGACTCGAGTAGTCACGCAATAATCATCTCGTCCATTTCATCTTTGCCGAAACTCGGAAACGCTGAACTCACCAGGAACAGGACGAAGCAGACGAGTGTTTCGATCCGAGGCTCCATTTCCGGCTCTGCGATGGATCATCGCCCCTGAAAAGCGAAAAGCGAGTCCGTTATTGGGCGTTTCGAGGGATCGCGAACTTTTTCACCGAGAAAGACGTGCAGGAAATGTCGAGACACCGTTGTGAGAGAGAAATGAGTAATTAACGTCATCGAGTGACGGAACGAGCGTGAAATAGCGATTATTCCAAATCGAAGGCGGACGGNTAATAATAATAATATGTCACTTATATGTGTGCCAAATTTCACCTTTGCATTTCTGTCCATTTTGCATTTTGCATTTTCTGAATTTTTCCCCCCGCCGAAAAGCGGACTCAATGAGACACGCGTGTTTCGTTGAGGGATCCCTTCCGGTCGAATCCCCAAACGAGTCGATTCCCGATTCCGCTGCCACGAAGCACGCCGAATGGAGGTTTTGTTGATAACAAGGCACCAGATGTCTCTTTAATATTTCGACACTCCCCCTCCCCCCTCATACTCTCTGCTCTATGGTATTACACTGATGGAAAAATGTACGAATGGGGCCCGATAGATGGGAATGGATCCTAGGCAGACGGCACACTTGCAGCCCCCCTTACGAAAATGTCTTATAGGAACCTAAAGGAATCCTATAGGTTCCTATATGCCCCATAGAGTTCAGTTTGGGACCTATAGGGTTCCCTATAGAACCAATAGGGTTCCCCATAAGGCCTATAAGTTCCCTATAGGACCCAAAGGGTTCCCTATAAAACCAATAGGGTTCCCTATAGGACCTGTAGGGTTCGCTATAGGGCCTATAGGGTTCCCCATAGTACCTATACGGAACCCTATAGGCCTATACGGTTCCGTTTGAAGTTCTCCTCTTGGCCACTAGATGGAAGTATTGGGTTCTCACACTTCTCAAAGGGCACAAGGTGCCCTCCCCTTACCCAAGGAATAATCCGGAAATTCGAGATAAGCGAATTCGAGTTAAACGGAGCTTTTAACATGGTGTTCTACGGGGTTCCGTCTGGACCAAGCATTGAACATCGAGATAAGCGGAATTTCGACTTATCACGATTCGAGTTAACGAGTTTTCACTGTGCTTCTCTCTACCGAAGGAAGTAGACGCGCAATCCAGCGACATATGTTGGGCGGGGTCATAAATTATGCAGACCCTCGCAGTACTGGTATTAATAATGCATGTCCCCCCTACCATGGAGAAACCCCTAATCGGTTTTTGATTTACACCGAAATGCTGCGCCAATATTAACCCCGGTCGCCTTTTCCGTCGTAATGCCAGGGTTTCGAAACCCAAAATATCCTTCCTGAATCCTATAGGTCAGGAGACCTATAAGACCCTATAGGGATCCTATAGGATCCTAAAGGATCCCAAAGGATCCTATATGTTTTTCGTGTTTCAAAAACCTATAGGAAAGTCTATAGGTTTCCTATCGGATATTTCCGTAAGGGATCTCTAACCAAATTTCCACGAAAGTTCTCCTTTTCCACTGAAAATCTGAGTTGCTAAAAATAATTCCGAACTCGATGTATCCGCTGGCCAATATATGAGTTCCAATCGAGTTTCGAGCAGGTCCTGGTAAGACTTCATCCTTGACCTTGAAAACTCGACCGACACCTCGCGAAAAGTTGCAGGGAAAAGGCAAAGTAAAGCAGTATCGGCAGAAATTTCCACCCGAAACGCAGTTCACTCAGAGGGCCCAAAAATCAGAAAAGAAACGTCGCCGACGAAGTTCCCACGAAATCGACGACGAAAGAACGCCAACTTTGGATCGGAATCACGGGGAACATCGTGCTTGCCCGAGTGGGCCCCGATCGGCCGAACGCAAATCGGCATGTCGGCAGGAGGTAATCAACAGGAGGCAATCGGCACGATTCCTTTCATTCTGCGAGATCCACTTCCTCTTCGTGAGGCTATGGGGTCTCGGCCGAAAGCCCATTCCACGTCACGCCATCCATACAAATGCGTGCAATTCTTCGTAAGTGATATCCCTTACAGAAATGTCCTATAGATTTTCCTATAGGTTTTTGAAACACGAAAAACCTATCGGATCCTATGGGATCCCTGTGGAGTCATATAGGACTCCTGACCTATAGGATTCATGGAGGATTTTTTTACTTTCGAAACCCAGGCATTTTGACGGAAAAGGCAACCGGGGTTAATATGGGTGCAAGACTTTGGTGTGAATCAATTACCGATTAGGGGCTCTCCAGTGGTAGGGGCACTTGCATTATTTATATTAATACTGTCCGGGTCTGCATTATTTATTGACCAGGCCCACATATGTCGCTGGATTGCGCGTCTACTTCCTTCGGTAGAGAGAAGCACAGTGAAAACTCGTTAACTCGAATCGTGATAAGTCGAAATTCCGCTTATCTCGATGTTCAATGCTTGGTCCAGACGGAACCCCGTAGAACACCATGTTAAAAGCTCCGTTTAACTCGAATTCGCTTATCTCGAATTTCCGGATTATTCCTTGGGTAAGGGGAGGGCACCTTGTGCCCTTTGAGAAGTGTGAGAACCCAATACTTCCATCTAGTGGCCAAGAGGAGAACTTCAAACGGAACCGTATAGGCCTATAGGGTTCCGTATAGGTACTATGGGGAACCCTATAGGCCCTATAGCGAACCCTACAGGTCCTATAGGGAACCCTATTGGTTTTATAGGGAACCCTTTGGGTCCTATAGGGAACTTATAGGCCTTATGGGGAACCCTATTGGTTCTATAGGGAACCCTATAGGTCCCAAACTGAACTCTATGGGGCATATAGGAACCTATAGGATTCCTTTAGGTTCCTATAAGACATTTTCGTAAGGGGGGCTGCAAGTGTGCCGTCTGCCTAGGATCCATTCCCATCTATCGGGCCCCATTCGTACATTTTTCCATCAGTGTAATACCATAGAGCAGAGAGTATGAGGGGGGAGGGGGAGTGTCGAAATATTAAAGAGACATCTGGTGCCTTGTTATCAACAAAACCTCCATTCGGCGTGCTTCGTGGCAGCGGAATCGGGAATCGACTCGTTTGGGGATTCGACCGGAAGGGATCCCTCAACGAAACACGCGTGTCTCATTGAGTCCGCTTTTCGGCGGGGGGAAAAATTCAGAAAATGCAAAATGCAAAATGGACAGAAATGCAAAGGTGAAATTTGGCACACATATAAGTGACATATTATTATTATTATTGAGCTGTTGGAGTATTCAACTTCCAGTGTGCATCCCCTCCTGGCATAGCTTTTGGGTGTGTCGCTTTTCCAAATTTATTTTTTCCGCAAGCAAAAAGAGAAAACGTATAAGACTGAAACTGGATGGCATGGAGTTCCCTGAGTCTACATTTCAGAAGAAAGAAAATTTTCGTTAAAACCTATCAGGACACTTTTTTTCAGTCCCAATTTCTGGAATTTTTTTTTTTTTTTTTTTGATCGAACGAAACAAAGGCAGAAAATTTAAAATTCTCTCAGAAGTACCTGTTTGATTGCTGAGTACAGGAAAAATCCTACATTTGAAATATGTCCTCTTAGCGTCATTTACAGGAGGGATGTATTTCAAAATGTATTCTCCACCCTTACAAAAAGGGACACATGCAAAGATTTCAAGTTAGGCACACCCGAAATAATAGAAGTAATGATTTTGATAAAAATCAAGACTTTCTTCGCCATATGTCACGTACTTCAATTGAGAAGTACTTAAAATCCGTGTTTCCTACATCACAAAAAATAAATGATTTAATCACTAACCAAGGTAATGGAGCGCGGAATTCGCGACCATAGCGAGTTTGTTTCTACGAAGGTTTTTTTTTTTTTTTTTTTTTTTTTTTTTTTTTTTTT